>OZ014514.1:2839200-3009200 GCA_963966075.1 Aphodius sticticus
ATTCGTAGAGATTTGTTTTAAAATATTAAAATCCGGATTTCTATGTACTACCGTATCAATTTTTTTTTGTAATTTTTTACTGATTGGTGCTTCAATGCTTCGTAACCTTTCGTACAGAGATTCAATCCTTTGAAAACTGGTTGCAAGTTCAACATTTTGTTGTTCTAGAAACTTTATGGTTGGCAATACTTGCGCAAAATTTGTATCAATAAATTTTAATTGTTCATGCAAATCTTGTAATGATAGTACTATTTTGCAGTCTTTAATACTAACTTGTTCATCAGGCAAATTTAAGACGAAGGGTTTGATGATATCAAAGTTTCTTGCATAAAAAATTGCCGCTTCTAACCATGTACCCCATCTCGTAATAACTGGTTGTGGTGGCAAAGGTAGATTAGAGCACTTTTCCTTGTAAAGAGACAATCTGGAAGGACCTTTCAATAAATATTTTTTGCATGTGCTTATTAGCGTATTCACGTCTGGAAATTCTTCCCGAATAAATTCACAAATTCTATGAATAGCGTGTGCAAAACATGTCAAATGAAGAATATTTGAAAAATGTTGTTAAAGTAATTTTCCAACTTTTAACATAATCGCAGCAGCGGCAGAAACAAACATTAATACTTTGGTAGCGTCTGTGATTCCTACTCTTTTTATGGCCTCATTTACTATTGTACATATCTCTTCAGCTTTGACGGTATAGCGAAACTGAGTAGATATTAAATAGGGTTTATATAAGTCTTGCGGGTCCAACAATCCGACAACGACGTTGGCCACACATCTACCCTTCATATCCGTAGTTTCATCTGCAGAAACCCAAATATATTTATCGGATAGTTTTGACATTATTTTAGAAATTGTTTTGTCATATTGCCCTTGTACGTAATATTTTCTAATTGTGGATTCATCGGGTAAGTCTCGTCCAGTATACTTCTTGACAAATTTTTTAAAAACGGGATTATTAATTTTTGTGAAAGGTATATTAGCAGAAATAAATGTTTCACATAAATCATCAAAAAAGCTGTTAGTTGACGTTCCTGATACATTTTCCATGTGTTTTCTTTTTGTTTTTACATGATTCCGAAGACATTGTTTACTACGAATAATTAAATTTCGTGAGCAGAAATTCCAAACCACTTCCCCTGTCTTAACGAACGTGAAAGTATTACCAAACTCAGCTAGCAAACGATTCATTGCAGGATTTTCAAACTAAGTGCAACTATAAAATAAAAAAATAATTCAACTCTAAGTATAAAACAGAAGAACAAATACGAAATGGAAAATAAAAACAGATATTCACACAAAATTTCAAGAAACAACACAATTGAAAGAAATTGCTCAAATTATCTATCGACGAAGCGGAAATTTAAACAAGGCAAGCGACTGTACTCGATCAACGCCAAAGCAGGTGTAGTGGTATGTACACCATGAGCCGAAGCCAGACCGGCTAGCCGCGTCCCTACCAGCACGTGTCCCATGCACGACACTGGAAAATATACATTTTTGTCCGGCCACTGCTAATAACTCACCCTGTATAATAAGCATACTACCAAAATACGGAAGGGGGGCAGCTGCCCCCCTTGCCCCCCCATTGCCGTGTAGTGTGTAGGATGAATATCTGAACATCATTGTTAATTTTTATATTATGGTAGTTAGTCATGAAAAAAAAAATCTAGCATAGAATTCATAGCAGAATTTACATGACGTTGGCGTTCTCTGACGTGACGTGACGTGACGTGACGTTCCGTTGCGTAGAGTGCGAATTGACTTTTACTTTCAGCTTGATAGCTCCGCATCCAAACACTTATACCTACACCAAGCGCTTAGCGGAAATCCTGGCTAAAGATGAAGGCAGAACTCTGCCTGTGGTGATAGTCAGGCCGTCCATAGTGGTGCCTTCTTACAAAGAACCCACTCCAGGCTGGATCGATAGCTTTTATGGACCAAGCGGATTGTTCATCGCAGGGGGAAAGGGGGTCCTCCAAGTTATCATATGTGACAAGGACACCTATCCGCAGACAATTCCTGTCGACATTGCTATTAATTTGATGCTGATAGCCAGCTATGTGCGAAGCGTAAAAACGTAAGAGTCGCGTAAGGCAGTGCTCCGCAACCACTGTGCCGCGGCACAGTTGTGCGAAACGCAGCTATGAGACTCCCGTGTGCGGGAGAAGGACATCGGAAGGCGCTTGCGGAGCACTGGCGTAAGGTATTAACTTTGGTGGTCCAAAAATAAACTTTTCGCTGGAGGGCAACGATCCCCCCCCCCCCCAAACGGTTCCTTTCCTTAGCAAGAATGGTTCATAAATTTCTATCATACCTGCATTATAGGCAATGGAAAGCTCTTCTATCAAAATTTTTAAGTAGGTTTGAGCCCACCAGTGTCTTAATAGTATATTATTATACAAGTTTTATAAGACGTCAAATTGGCGCACGAGTTGTTTTGGGCACGACGAGCGTAGCGAGAAGTGCCCAAATGGAACGAGTGCGCCAATACGTCTTATAAAACTAGTGTAATATACTATTTTTTCTACTTTGCTTCATTAGTTTTATATAAATTTAGAAAATGTTGTGACTATATTGCGCTAAATTAGTACCTATCTAGGGTATTTTGCGGGTAAATTTGTTTAATTTGACAAATTGCTTCCAAAAGATACGTATTTTCTTCACATCAATTCGTTAGATGGCCATAACTTAGCAACTAAACCTCACATTACAAAAATATTCTGTATGCACATTTATATCTTCTAGACGTACAATTTGGCCGATTATGAACGAATTTAAAAACCTCACTTTTTTTTTCGTTGACCGCTTCACGTGAAATGCCCCGTATGTAAAAAAAATAAAAACAATTGAATTCTTTAAATAATTATTTCATAGTCGTCCCCACAATGGATATAATCGAAAAAATATATATAACATCCGCCACACTTTTACCTACAAAATCCATTGCTTTCTAGGATGGAGTCTCTTATAGTTCAAAAGATATTAAATTTTATCTGACGTGAGTCAAGCACCATTTTCGCTTTTGCGTGTTTGAAAGCAAAGCACTGAAGAAAATACAATACACAAACTGCTTCGCTGCTAGCGTCGCACACGATGGTTAGCTGCGCACACACGATTTGTACGTGAAAATCGAGAGGCGTTTGAACATTTAAAATAATAAATACTAAAATACTAAAATAATTAAGATGTTCTAAGGATAGTTGATATAAGTACGGGAATAAAGTTAAATACGTGTTATAAACTCTTTTAGTGATTTTATTTTCATTGGCAAATATGAGGATTCAAGTACAATTCGGAACAGATGTAAGAAAAAACTTTTTAGAGCTTTTTAATACATGATTTCTATTCATTAAACAAACTCATAAATAAACGATCGACGAAATATATATATTTCCGTCGATCGTTTATTTATGACTATATTTACTAAATAGGAAATCAATTATTAAAAAGCTCTATTTCTATTAAAGAAGCCTAAACTCGTGTTAAATGTTCAGCCAATTTTGTCCGAAAAATCGATTACATTATTGCTTCCGTTTGCGACAACGTATCGGCAGAAAGTGTATTTTCAATGATGATTATATCAAAACACAATTTCGCAATCCACTAGATATAAATTCCGCAGAGAATGTTATTATTTGTTGCTAAAGATTATAATGTATAAAATTTAAAAAAAAACGATCGTTTAAGCGTTTAGCAAGCGACACTTTTATTGCCGAAAATTTCGAAGTATGATACCCAGAGATGTTAAATTACCGCGGCAATTTCCGGAGTCCATATTAAACTTATGGGGTAATATATAGGTAACAAAAAAAGAATTGATTCTATATAAGATTATCTCGGGAAGTACGTACGGAAATTAGAAAATTCCGCTTTAAAACAAAATGGCGGACGTTTGAACACAAAATATCATTTTTAGGTACATAATTAGGTTAAAAATTGTTTATAACAAAAGAAGTTTCGAACTTATCGTAAAATCCGTACGTACTTCTCTAGATAATATTGTTCTGAAGCTGCATATAAAATTTCAAGTGAATTGACGAAGCTCAGTTGAAGTTATCTTTCCGGCCAGTTTGAAAAATGCGTTTTGAGAAAACACCGTTTAAAATATTGTGTAACATTGATGTATAGAATTGTTATATTTTACTATAGTCGGCAAAGCCTGGACCATATAATTATCTTTTCAAATTAACATTTTCCTCCTCTTGTTTCTTTCTGTTTGATTTTGACGACAGACGGGCCTGTTTTGCAGCATCAGTCAGGGATAACTCTGAAAACATGATGCGCCGTGCGTCAGCCTTCGCGCAGATATTATTGCAGTTTGGCTAGGTGCACATCCATAATACCTGCGTACACTTCATAAGGCTGGATAATGCATCATTGACAACACATATAGCTATACTTGCTGCAATATCCACAATTACTTTGCCACTTGAAAGTGAAAATGAAAATGAAATCACCAGGTGGCATTTCATCGGTCAGAATTTATGATACAGTGTCGCCCAGACGTATTTTCTTCATTTTATCAATTGAATCATGATTATGACGAATGGCTAGTCCATCATAAATTGAAAGGTCATTTATAGGCTTCTGGGTTCTTCCCTTTTTCTTCGAGGCCCTAACTGGCTTTTCTCAAATGGCGGGGACGGGTGCCATTAGTTTTTTCACGTGATCTATGCATTCCTTTTTTTATTTCCTTTTCTTATTCCAAAATTTGCAAGCTTTGCAGTAAGTATTTAGATTTTATGAGAATGTCAACAACATTTCTCCAGCTGATAAGCGCCACCAATCATACAGAAAAGAAAAAATATGTTTTCTCTATGTTCCATCGTCCGAGGCAGTTACGCCATTCTTTTTTTTACTATTTTCAATTGACTTTTAGCCCTCCCTTCTTCTGCTGCTTTCTGCATACTTTGTTGACAATGCTTCTGTTTCCACAAAAATGGTGCGAACAACTTTATCGTAAAATGAGTGAAAAATCTGACGAGGAAGGTCTTTGAATGCGCAAAACTTTTCAATTACATCTACACCTATTCTTATGCGCATGACAAGGATAATTCCGTTATTCATTTCATATCCTTTTTGAACAAATCGGCAACTCGGAATGACAGTTTGTTCAAAATTCTCACAAGAAACCACGATTTGAAATCCTCAGTCACGGTTGCCACTTTCGGCCAATTTCGCATTTGATTTGCACGTTTTACACACTACAACTTGTGAAATAGCAGAAAACACAACAACAAAGTTCAAAAGATGATAATTAAACGTCATCCCCTTCAACGTTGTAATAATCTTCAACCGACACTACTTTTTTACCGGTGTGGACTGTGGATACGTTATCAGGCATCATATTAGTCATATTAGTTCTATTTGAAAATATGCTGCTTCCTTTCGACTCCTTTCGATCACGATATACTCCAAGAATGTCACAAATTATTTCTGCTATTTTTTTACCAACTAATCAAAAACAACAGACGTTACATCAGACAGCTGTAACATTGTGCGGCTAGCGCCAGTTCAACGAACGTACCGAGAATATTTCCACAAAATCTTTGTGATTTATAATATTTTATGTTATATTTCACACCACGCATGTAATTCCTCCAAATAAGATAAGAGCGTATAGGTCTCTAGGCATGTTAATCCAATAAGCATTTAAACACTTTTTTCAAATATGAAACGTATTGTACCTTATTTCTAAGATCTCAAGACATCATTTAAGCAAAAAAAAAATTTGTGATTTTTCAAAAATGGTTGGGTCGCGTCTTCAGTACAAAGAAATTACTTGGGTCGCCATGTTAAAAAGTTTGAGAAACGCTGATCTAGAGTTTGATGATTATATACATGATAGTATTAAATTTTTTTAAGTATTCCGAAAAAGGAACCGATTTGAGGGGATTGTTACCCTCCAGCGAAAGAAGAAATCGTAAACAATAAGTATAAAGAAAGTATAATTTTGGACCCCCAATACTAACAATACCAACATACAGTTTTAATTAATGTGTTTGCTTTTAGGTTTACGGAAACCCCTGTATATAATGCAACTCTGACGCAAGAGTTCAAATATACCTGGGGATACATTAGTGATGTTTTAAGGGACTACCAGAGAAGTATGCCGATGAAACATGTCTTGTGGCATAGCAATGGATATCTAACCACAAACAAATACTTGTATGGAATTCTTGCAATCTTTCTTCATTTCCTGCCGGCTTTCTTCATAGATTTCGTGCTCATCATGGCCTTGCAAGAACCATTGTAAGTATTGTTGT
This sequence comes from Aphodius sticticus, assembly GCA_963966075.1. Taxonomy (NCBI): domain Eukaryota; kingdom Metazoa; phylum Arthropoda; class Insecta; order Coleoptera; family Scarabaeidae; genus Aphodius; species Aphodius sticticus. Next base: position 2,845,473 of record OZ014514.1, read on the forward strand.
TATGCTACCTCCTGACTCAGCACGAATAAATCGGCGAAAAGTTCGGCGAGGCTGGCTGAGACATAGCGGTCAAAGAAGACCAGCCACATTCTCGGCGCTCGGCGCTCGGCTCGTGCATTCTCTGTTCATCTGCTGGTGACTTAGAATGGACGTCGCTGAAGTAGCCGCTGCCTCAGCGTATAGTGTGTGTGCATACTTTCATTGAAATTGTGGTTATTATTAATTAATAATTAATTGAAGAACGTAAATAAAAATTAAATATAAAATATCTGAACTATCTGAAAAATTTCTTAAATGCAATTGATTTCTTATTCTGATCATTTATATTAGATACCATATACTAATATAAGACATAGTAATACGATGGTCCATAAAACAAAATTAATTAATTGCATAATTATTATTTTGTATAATGTATTGCGTTATAAACAGTGGCCGTACAAAAATGTATGTCTTGCAGTGCTAGAAGTCGCCCAGCTATGAGTGTGCGTAGCGGGCACGCATGAGTCAATGACGACTTATGCGGTCGATTGGATTGATATCCATAGGCGCGAAGCGGCTGGCGGTGGGTAGTAAACCGAGTGAATTTAATATTAAATGTTTGTCGTAACTATATGCAACACGTGCCCTCAGTAAAATTATTTCGCTTAGATGTTAAAATGTCTTTAAACCTTGAAAATGATATTTCTACATCGCAGCTAGTCACAGGCGCAAAAGAATAAACCAACACCAAATTGGAATATTTTTGAGAAATTCCTTCATCCGTAAATGAATTCGTAGAGATTTGTTTTAAAATATTAAAATCCGGATCTCTATGTACTACCGCATCAATTTTCTTTTGTAATTTTTTACTGATTGGTGCTTCAATGCTTCGTAACCTTTCGTACAGAGATTCAATGCTTTGAAAACTGCCTGCAAGTAAAACATTTTGTTGTTCTAGAAACTTCATGGTTGGCAATACTTGCGCAAAATTTGTATCAATAAATTTTAATTGTTCATGCAAATCTTGTAATGATAGTACTTTTTTGCAGTCTTTAATACTAACTGCTTCATCAGGCAAATTTAAGACGAAGGGTTTGATGATATTAAAGTTTCTTGCATAAAAAAATGCCGCTTCTAACCATGTACCCCATCTCGTAATAACTGGTTGTGGTGGCAAAGGTAGATTAGGGCACTTTTCCTTGTAAATAGACAATCTGGAAGGAGCTTTCAATAAAATTTTTTTGCATGTGCTTATTAGCGTGTTCACGTCAGGAAATTCTTCCCGAATAAATTCACAAATTCTATGAATAGCGTGTGCAAAACATGTCAAATGCAGAATATTTGAAAAATGTTGTTTAAGTAATTTTCCAACTTTTAACATAATCGCAGCAGCGTCAGAAACAAACAGTAATACTTTGGTAGCGTCTGTGATTCCTACTTTTTGTATGGCGTCATTTACTATTGTACATATCTCTTCAGCTTTGACGGTACAGCGAAACTGAGTAGATATTAAATAGGGTTTATATAAGTCTTGCGGGTCCTACAATCCGACAACGACGTTGACCACACATCTACCCTTCATATCCGTAGCTTCATCTGCAGAAACCCAAATATATTTATCGGATAGTTTTGACTTTATTGTAGAAATTGTTTTGTCATATTGCCCTTGTACGTAATATTTTCTAATTGTGGATCCATCGGGTAAGTCTCGTCCAGTATACTTCTTGATAAATTTTTTAAAAACGGGAATATTAATTTTTGTGAAAGGTATATCAGCAGAAATAAATGTTTCACATAAATCATCAAAAAAGTTTTTACTTGACGTTCCTGATACATTTTCCATGTGTTTTTTGTTTTTACATGAGCCCGAAGACATTGTTTACTACGAATAATTAAATTTCGTGAGCAGAAATTGCAAACCACATCCCCTTTCTTAACGAACGTGAAAGTATTGCCAAACTCAGCTAGCAAACGATTCATTGCAGGATTTTCAAACTAAGTATAACTATAAAATAAAAAAATAATTCAACTCCAAGTATAAAACAGAAGAACAAATTCGAAATGGAAAATAAAAACAGATATTCACACAAAATTTCAAGAAACAACACAATTGAAAGAAACTGCTCAAATTATCTATCGACGAAGCGGAAATTTAAACAAGGCAAGCGACTGTACTCGATCAACGCCAAAGCAGGTGTACTGGTATATACACCGTGAGCCGAAGCCAGACCGGCTAGCCGCTCGCGTCCCCACCAGCACGAGTCCCATGCACGACAGTGGAAAATATACATTTTTGTCCGGCCACTGGTTATAAATCAAATATTATAGTGCATATCTATACAGAGTTAGTTAAAATTACAACTAAATAATTCTCCAACCGTAAAAAAATAAAGAAAAAAACATTTTTTGTTTGTTTTAAACTAGCTATCGAAATTTGGTAACATTTCCTTTTTCAAATAGAACAATACTGTATGTTTTTAAAGTTTTTAATTCTAAGATTATTTCTAAGAATTTTTTTTTCATAAAATGCATCACTTTTAGTTATCAGCAATTAATTAAAACTGCTGAACTTTGAAACTAATTTTTTCCCACATACACACACACATTTATTTTAATTTGCTGTTTGAACGTTCAATTAATAACATTTAATTTTATTTTTCTATTTTGTTGTGCTGCTATTTTTTATCCGTTTAGTTGAAACAAAAGTTTATGAGTTTTGATTAATTGTTTATAACTAAAAAATGATGCATTGTATAAAAAATGATTCTTACAAAAAATTCATGGAATTAATCTTAATTATAAAATGTAAATGTATGTGTTCTATTAGAAAACGGAAAGGTTGCCAGTTTCCATAATAAAATAAGCACTGTGTATATTAAAAATATATTTAGACGATAGCTTGTTTAAAATCAAACGACTTATGCTTGATTTTTTTAAGATGTTTACGGTTGGTCAATTATTTAGGTGCTCCGGATATTTTGAGCAACCCTGTATACTGGTATGTAACAACGATATTATCAATCAATAACTTAGTAATTGCCCTATGTAGATCGCAGTCGTAATTTGCATCAAAGAACTGTGCCAAAACGATGCAATAGATTCAGACATCATAGAGAAAGAAGACTGGAATAACTTGGAACTGATAAGATTTATTTGAAAGAGATAAATAATATATCCTTTAGTTTTAATTAATTATTGATTTAATATTGCTATTAATATTAATTTTCATTAGTAGTCTTATAATACGGATGGTTAATTTATTGATATGCATTTGCTTTCTTCAATAATACAGAAATAAATATCATTATCTGGTATACTTTCCATTTTAAATGACAAATTATAGTAATGGGGACGTCACAAATAGAGAAAAAATACTATCGGATATTTAATTTAATATCAATGTAAACTATTTGTATTTTGTATATAAATTTATCTTGTTCAATATTTTGAAATCTTTTTGTTTCAATACTAAATAATTTATTCCATTCGTTACCTACATTTCGGGTTGCATTGATGCTCGAAGCTTCATGGCATACGTTTGATGTCATAAATCAGACCCCTGTCGTAAATAATACCTTCGGGTACACACAAAAACTGCTATGCACCTCGTCAACAATCCAGTTTGAATGGATCGATACGAGAGCGCACAACTGAGGCGAGTCGCTCGGCGAATGCGTGATTTTTATCCGACTATCTGCATCCGTAGAGACTTCTGGCATTCGAATGTTAGCGAATTTGGGCGAGTGTGGCATCCACACTCTCCCGATTCGCGGTCTCTCGCTATGTCTCGCGAGAGTCTGGAAGAGGTATTAGAGTTTACTTATTTATTTACTCTGATTATTTTGCGTTTCTTTCTTCGCAGTTTAGTGAAAGTACATCAAAAGTTACACCAAGGGCAGAAACTGTTGTCTTTCTTCGCGACGAGGACTTTCCAATTCAGGACTGATGAGATGGAGAGGCTAGTGGAATATATGAATGACGAGGATCGCAAGTATTTCTACGCGTTGAATGAAAAGGTTGACGTTAACAAGTTTTGTTACGACGTCTTCGTCGGAGGTAGAACTTTCCTCATGAACGATGTACCCGACGACAACATCATTTGGACAGTCCGTTATTACGTGTAATTATATCACTTTTCGATCATTTATTGCCAAAAAATACAAGTTTATTTTCCAGATACTACGTCCTGGACAAACTATTGAAACTGTGGCTGACTTACGGTATCTCAAAACTGGTCCTAGGGTTCATCGTCAACTTAAAATGAAATATACAATCATCTCTATCTGTTGTTGTATGGATTGTGTTATGACTTATGAATTATGATGGTTTAAATTTGGAAAAATAAATAATTAATCGATAGTTTAATATACCTATTGTTTTATTCTTTGTCAGTGGCGGCTCGTGTAGTGTGTTGCAGGTTTGTGCAACCCCAAAAAATAATAACGAATCGCAAATAGTTTCATTGAATGTACAGCGTACACACAGAAAACTGCTTATTTGGAACGAGAAAACATAATTTCTTGAATTTATTTACTAGATTCAAATGCATATTTACTTGGATGTAGAAAGTTAGGTATACATATACAAGAAATGCCACATACTCAATATAAGTAAAATAATTTCTCAGATAAATGCTGTCGACAAATAAATTCCTTCTTTATAAGAACCAATATTGTATTGAAAGAAGTAATTGAATTTTTCGTCCCAAAAATGTCAATTTATCCAACGAAGTAATAGTAAATCCATCCATGTACGTAGTTACTTGATCCAAGAAAATATAAGACATTTAATATAAGTAAGTATTGTTTACTGAATAAAATCCCACCAATTATTTAACTGAAGTGATTCTCACTTCTTTCAAGTAATCCCTTTCTCTGGAATAAATATGCGCATCGTGATTTTGTCAAGACTCGCGCGCACGCGCGTGGTGCTGGCGCCGTGAAGGACCGAAACCTAGTACGAAAACAACAACGAAGTACCCGTAGGGATGTGCCTTGTGATTAGTGTACAATAAACGTTTCAACACGGAATAGTTTGATGGAAGGCACGCAACAGTTTAGAACTAGTAAGTAAATATAACATACCTATCTTGTTAATTAGCAATAGAAAACGTATTTGTGCCAAATCTTTAAAATTCTTACATTAAGTAGCTAAAAATATTTACCGGGAATAAAAATATACACTTCATTGAAGACTGTTTACTTACTTCACCAGAGTAACCACTTTCTTAAATCTAGTAATTATTCCATGAAATAAAATTTCTTGGTTGAAGTCAATAATCTCTCACGTATATACGAACCTACCAACTACTTCAGCCACGTAATTCTCTCGAGAGATTCGAGAGATCACTTTTCTGTGTGTAGGTCTTTTAATTACCTACAATTTGGGGTATGAGGTATGATAGAAATTTATGCAACAATTTTTGAACAAGTTATAAACAATGAAAATGTTTAACGACATAATTTGTCAAATTAATATTTATAGGTTAATAATATGGTGACATACATATTTACATCCCGCCTGTATGTCACCATATTATTAACCTATAAGTTATAAACAGTTTTCTTGAGGAACTGATTGAAATATGTTTGCTACTAGGTCTTTTAATTTCCTACAACTTGAGGTATGATAGAAATTTATGCAACAATTTTTGTAAAAGTTATAAACATTTTGCTGGAGGAACTGATTGAAATATGTTTGCTATTTGAACAGAGATTATCGCCATTTAGGGCTAGTTGTCCATGGGGCAAAACTCCGATCGTCAAAGGGCTACTAGGTCTTTTAATTTCCTACAATTTGAGGTATGATAGAATTTTTGCAAAAGTTACAGACATTTTGCTGCATGAACTGAATGAAATACGTTTCCTATACGAACGGACATTATCGCGATTTAGGGTTTCATGTCGAGGGGGCAAAACTCTGAGGGTCTGACGACTACTAGAACTTTCAATTACCTACAATTTGAGGTATGATAGAAATTTATGCTAGAATTTTTGCAAAAGTTATAAGCATTTTGCTGCAGTAACTGAATGAAATACGCTTCCTATACGAACGGACATTATCGCGATTTCGGGCTTTATGTCGAGGGGGCAAAACTCTGAGGGTCTGACGGCTACTAGAACTTTTAGTTACCTACAATTTGAGGTATGATAGAAATTTATGCAAGAATTTTTGCAAAAGTTATAAACATTTTTCTTGAGGAACTGATTGAAATATGTTTGCTGTTTGAACGGAGATTATCGCGATTTAGGGCTTAATGTCGAGGGGGCAAAACTCTGAGGGTCTGACGACTACTAGAACATTCAATTACCTACAATTTGAGGTATGATAGAAATTTATGCAACAATTTTTGAACAAGTTATAAACAATGAAAATGTTTAACGACATAATTTGTCAAATTAATATTTATAGGTTAATAATATGGTGACATACATATTTACATCCCGCCTGTATGTCACCATATTATTAACCTATAAGTTATAAACAGTTTTCTTGAGGAACTGATTGAAATATGTTTGCTACTAGGTCTTTTAATTTCCTACAACTTGAGGTATGATAGAAATTTATGCAACAATTTTTGTAAAAGTTATAAACATTTTGCTGGAGGAACTGATTGAAATATGTTTGCTATTTGAACAGAGATTATCGCCATTTAGGGCTAGTTGTCCATGGGGCAAAACTCCGATCGTCAAAGGGCTACTAGGTCTTTTAATTTCCTACAATTTGAGGTATGATAGAATTTTTGCAAAAGTTACAGACATTTTGCTGCATGAACTGAATGAAATACGTTTCCTATACGAACGGACATTATCGCGATTTAGGGTTTCATGTCGAGGGGGCAAAACTCTGAGGGTCTGACGACTACTAGAACTTTCAATTACCTACAATTTGAGGTATGATAGAAATTTATGCTAGAATTTTTGCAAAAGTTATAAGCATTTTGCTGCAGTAACTGAATGAAATACGCTTCCTATACGAACGGACATTATCGCGATTTCGGGCTTTATGTCGAGGGGGCAAAACTCTGAGGGTCTGACGGCTACTAGAACTTTTAGTTACCTACAATTTGAGGTATGATAGAAATTTATGCAAGAATTTTTGCAAAAGTTATAAACATTTTTCTTGAGGAACTGATTGAAATATGTTTGCTGTTTGAACGGAGATTATCGCGATTTAGGGCTTAATGTCGAGGGGGCAAAACTCTGAGGGTCTGACGACTACTAGAACATTCAATTACCTACAATTTGAGGTATGATAGAAATTTATGCAAGAATTTTTGCAAAAGTTATAGACATTTTGCTGCAGGAACTGAATGAAATACGTTTCCTATACGAACGGACATTATCGCGATTTAGGGCTTCATGTCGAGGGGGCAAAACTCTGAGGGTCTGACGACTACTAGAACTTTCAATTACCTACAATTTGAGAAATGATAGAAATTTATGCAAGAATTTTTGCAAAAGTTATAGACATTTTGCTGCAGGAACTGAATGAAATACGTTTCCTATTCGAACGGAGATTATCGCGATTTAGGGCTTTATGTCGAGGGGGCAAAACTCTGAGGGTCTGACGGCTACTAGAACTTTTAAATACCTACAATTTGAGTTATGATAGAAATTTATGCAAGAATTTTTGCAAAAGTTATAGACATTTTGCTGCAGGAACTGAATGAAATACGTTTCTATTCGAACGGAGATTATCGCGATTTAGGGCTTTATGTCGAGGGGGCAAAACTCTGAGGGCCTGACGGCTACTAGAACTTTTAAATACCTACAATTTGAGTTATGATAGAAATTTATGCAAGAATTTTTGCAAAAGTTATAGACATTTTGCTGCAGGAACTGAATGAAATACGTTTCCTATTTGAACGGAGATTATCGCGATTTAGGGCTTTATGTCGAGGGGGCAAAACTCTGAGGGTCTGACGGCTACTAGAACTTTTAAATACCTACAATTTGAGTTATGATAGAAATTTATGCAAGAATTTTTGCAAAAGTTATAGACATTTTGCTGCAGGAACTGAATGAAATACGTTTGCTATTCGAACGGAGATTATCGCGATTTAGGGCTTTATGTCGAGGGGGCAAAACTCTGAGGGTCTGACGGCTACTAGAACTTTTAAATACCTACAATTTGAGTTATGATAGAAATTTATGCAAGAATTTTTGCAAAAGTTATAGACATTTTGCTGCAGGAACTGAATGAAATACGTTTCCTATTCGAACGGAGATTATCGCGATTTAGGGCTTTATGTCGAGGGGGCAAAACTCTGAGGGTCTGACGGCTACTAGAACTTTTAAATACCTACAATTTGAGTTATGATAGAAATTTATGCAAGAATTTTTGCAAAAGTTATAGACATTTTGCTGCAGGAACTGAATGAAATACGTTTCCTATTCGAACGGAGATTATCGCGATTTAGGGCTTTATGTCGAGGGGGCAAAACTCTGAGGGTCTGACGGCTACTAGAACTTTTAAATACCTACAATTTGAGTTATGATAGAAATTTATGCAAGAATTTTTGCAAAAGTTATAGACATTTTGCTGCAGGAACTGAATGAAATACGTTTCCTATTCGAACGGAGATTATCGCGATTTAGGGCTTTATGTCGAGGGGGCAAAACTCTGAGGGTCTGACGGCTACTAGAACTTTTAAATACCTACAATTTGAGTTATGATAGAAATTTATGCAAGAATTTTTGCAAAAGTTATAGACATTTTGCTGCAGGAACTGAATGAAATACGTTTCCTATTCGAACGGAGATTATCGCGATTTAGGGCTTTATGTCGAGGGGGCAAAACTCTGAGGGTCTGACGGCTACTAGAACTTTTAAATACCTACAATTTGAGTTATGATAGAAATTTATGCAAGAATTTTTGCAAAAGTTATAGACATTTTGCTGCAGGAACTGAATGAAATACGTTTCCTATTCGAACGGAGATTATCGCGATTTAGGGCTTTATGTCGAGGGGGCAAAACTCTGAGGGTCTGACGGCTACTAGAACTTTTAAATACCTACAATTTGAGTTATGATAAAAATTTATGCAAGAATTTTTGCAAAAGTTATAGACATTTTGCTGCAGGAACTGAATGAAATACGTTTCCTATTCGAACGGAGATTATCGCGATTTAGGGCTTTATGTCGAGGGGGCAAAACTCTGAGGGTCTGACGGCTACTAGAACTTTTAAATACCTACAATTTGAGTTATGATAGAAATTTATGCAAGAATTTTTGCAAAAGTTATAGACATTTTGCTGCAGGAACTGAATTAAATACGTTTCCTATTCGAACGGAGATTATCGCGATTCAGGGCTTTATGTCGAGGGGGCAAAACTCTGAGGGTCTGACGGCTACTAGAACTTTTAAATACCTAGAATTTGAGTTATGATAGAAATTTATGCAATAATTTTTGCAAAAGTTATAGACATTTTGCTGCAGGAACTGAATGAAATACGTTTCCTATTCGAACGGAGATTATCGCGATTCAGGGCTTTATGTCGAGGGGGCAAAACTCTGAGGGTCTGACGGCTACTAGAACTTTTAAATACCTACAATTTGAGTTATGATAGAAATTTATGCAAGAATTTTTGCAAAAGTTATAGACATTTTGCTGCAGGAACTGAATGAAATACGTTTCCTATTCGAACGGAGATTATCGCGATTTAGGGCTTTATGTCGAGGGGGCAAAACTCTGAGGGTCTGACGGCTACTAGAACTTTTAAATACCTACAATTTGAGTTATGATAGAAATTTATGCAAGAATTTTTGCAAAAGTTATAGATATTTTGCGCAGGAATTGAATGAAATACGTTTCCTATTCGAACGGAGATTATCGCGATTTAGGGCTTTATGTCGAGGGGGCAAAACTCTGGGGGTCTGACGGCTACTAGAACTTTTAATTACCTACAATTTGAGTTGATAGAAATTTAAGCAAAAATTTTTGCAAAAGTTATAGACATTTTGCTGCAGGAATTGAATGAAATACGTTTCCTATTCGAACGGAGATTATCGCGATTTAGGGCTTTATGTCTAGGGGGCAAAACTCTGAGGGTCTGACGGCTACTAGAACTTTTAATTACCTACAATTTGAGTTATGATAGAAATTTATGCAAAAATTTTTGCAAAAGTTATAGACATTTTGCTGCAGGAATTGAATGAAATACGTTTCCTATTCGAACGGAGATTATCGCGATTTAGGGCTTTATGTCGAGGGGGCAAAACTCTGAGGGTCTGACGGCTACTAGAACTTTTAATTACCTACAATTTGAGTTATGATAGAAATTTATGCAAAAATTTTTGCAAAAGTTATAGACATTTTGCTGCAGGAATTGAATGAAATACGTTTCCTATTCGAACGGAGATTATCGCGATTTAGGGCTTTATGTCGAGGGGGCAAAACTCTGAGGGTCTGACGGCTACTAGAACTTTTAATTACCTACAATTTGAGTTATGATAGAAATTTATGCAAAAATTTTTGCAAAAGTTATAGACATTTTGCTGCAGGAATTGAATGAAATACGTTTCCTATTCGAACGGAGATTATCGCGATTTAGGGCTTTATGTCGAGGGGGCAAAACTCTGAGGGTCTGACGGCTACTAGAACTTTTAATTACCTACAATTTGAGTTATGATAGAAATTTATGCAAAAATTTTTGCAAAAGTTATAGACATTTTGCTGCAGGAACTGAATGAAATACGTTTCCTATTCGAACGGAGATTATCGCGATTTACGGCTTTATGTCGAGGGGGCAAAACTCTGAGGGTCTGACGGCTACTAGAACTTTTAATTACCTACAATTTGAGTTATGATAGAAATTTATGCAAAAATTTTTGCAAAAGTTATAGACATTTTGCTGCAGGAATTGAATGAAATACGTTTCCTATTCGAACGGAGATTATCGCGATTTAGGGCTTTATGTCGAGGGGGCAAAACTCTGAGGGTCTGACGGCTACTAGAACTTTTAATTACCTACAATTTGAGTTATGATAGAAATTTATGCAAAAATTTTTGCAAAAGTTATAGACATTTTGCTGCAGGAATTGAATGAAATACGTTTCCTATTCGAACGGAGATTATCGCGATTTAGGGCTTTATGTCGAGGGGGCAAAACTCTGAGGGTCTGACGGCTACTAGAACTTTTAATTACCTACAATTTGAGTTATGATAGAAATTTATGCAAAAATTTTTGCAAAAGTTATAGACATTTTGCTGCAGGAATTGAATGAAATACGTTTCCTATTCGAACGGAGATTATCGCGATTTAGGGCTTTATGTCGAGGGGGCAAAACTCTGAGGGTCTGACGGCTACTAGAACTTTTAATTACCTACAATTTGAGTTATGATAGAAATTTATGCAAAAATTTTTGCAAAAGTTATAGACATTTTGCTGCAGGAATTGAATGAAATACGTTTCCTATTCGAACGGAGATTATCGCGATTTAGGGCTTTATGTCTAGGGGGCAAAACTCTGAGGGTCTGACGGCTACTAGAACTTTTAATTACCTACAATTTGAGTTATGATAGAAATTTACGCAAAAATTTTTGCAAAAGTTATAGACATTTTGCTGCAGGAATTGAATGAAATACGTTTCCTATTCGAACGGAGATTATCGCGATTTAGGGCTTTATGTCGAGGGGGCAAAACTCTGAGGGTCTGACGGCTACTAGAACTTTTAATTACCTACAATTTGAGTTATGATAGAAATTTATGCAAAAATTTTTGCAAAAGTTATAGGCATTTTGCTGCAGGAATTGAATGAAATACGTTTCCTATTCGAACGGAGATTATCGCGATTTAGGGCTTTATGTCGAGGGGGCAAAACTCTGAGGGTCTGACGGCTACTAGAACTTTTAATTACCTACAATTTGAGTTATGATAGAAATTTATGCAAAAATTTTTGCAAAAGTTATAGACATTTTGCTGCAGGAATTGAATGAAATACGTTTCCTATTCGAACGGAGATTATCGCGATTTAGGGCTTTATGTCGAGGGGGCAAAACTCTGAGGGTCTGACGGCTACTAGAACTTTTAATTACCTACAATTTGAGTTATGATAGAAATTTATGCAAACATTTTTGCAAAAGTTATAGACATTTTGCTGCAGGAATTGAATGAAATACGTTTCCTATTCGAACGGAGATTATCGCGATTTAGGGCTTTATGTCGAGGAGGCAAAACTCTGAGGGTCTGACGGCTACTAGAACTTTTAATTACCTACAATTTGAGTTATGATAGAAATTTATGCAAAAATTTTTGCAAAAGTTATAGACATTTTGCTGCAGGAATTGAATGAAATACGTTTCCTATTCGAACGGAGATTATCGCGATTTAGGGCTTTATGTCGAGGGGGCAAAACTCTGAGGGTCTGACGGCTACTAGAACTTTTAATTACCTACAATTTGAGTTATGATAGAAATTTATGCAAAAATTTTTGCAAAAGTTATAGACATTTTGCTGCAGGAATTGAATGAAATACGTTTCCTATTCGAACGGAGATTATCGCGATTTAGGGCTTTATGTCGAGGGGGCAAAACTCTGAGGGTCTGACGGCTACTAGAACTTTTAATTACCTACAATTTGAGTTATGATAGAAATTTATGCAAAAATTTTTGCAAAAGTTATAGACATTTTGCTGCAGGAACTGAATGAAATACGTTTCCTATTCGAACGGAGATTATCGCGATTTAGGGCTTTATGTCGAGGGGGCAAAACTCTGAGGGTCTGACGGCTACTAGAACTTTTAATTACCTACAATTTGAGTTATGATAGAAATTTATGCAAAAATTTTTGCAAAAGTTATAGACATTTTGCTGCAGGAACTGAATGAAATACGTTTCCTATTCGAACGGAGATTATCGTGATTTAGGGCTTTATGTCGAGGGGGCAAAACTCTGAGGGTCTGACGGCTACTAGAACTTTTAATTACCTACAATTTGAGTTATGATAGAAATTTATGCAAAAATTTTTGCAAAAGTTATAGACATTTTGCTGCAGGAACTGAATGAAATACGTTTCCTATTCGAACGGAGATTATCGCGATTTAGGGCTTTATGTCGAGGGGGCAAAACTCTGAGGGTCTGACGGCTACTAGAACTTTTAATTACCTACAATTTGAGTTATGATAGAAATTTATGCAAAAATTTTTGCAAAAGTTATAGACATTTTGCTGCAGGAACTGAATGAAATACGTTTCCTATTCGAACGGAGATTATCGCGATTTAGGGCTTTATGTCGAGGGGGCAAAACTCTGAGGGTCTGACGGCTACTAGAACTTTTAAATACCTACAATTTGAGTTATGATAGAAATTTATGCAAGAATTTTTGCAAAAGTTATAGACATTTTGCTGCAGGAACTGAATGAAATACGTTTCCTATTTGAACGGAGATTATCGCGATTTAGGGCTTTATGTCGAGGGGGCAAAACTCTGAGGGTCTGACGGCTACTAGAACTTTTAAATACCTACAATTTGAGTTATGATAGAAATTTATGCAAGAATTTTTGCAAAAGTTATAGACATTTTGCTGCAGGAACTGAATGAAATACGTTTCCTATTCGAACGGAGATTATCGCGATTTAGGGGTTTATGTCGAGGGGGCAAAACTCTGAGGGTCTGACGGCTACTAGAACTTTTAAATACCTACAATTTGAGTTATGATAGAAATTTATGCAAGAATTTTTGCAAAAGTTATAGACATTTTGCTGCAGGAACTGAATGAAATACGTTTCCTATTCGAACGGAGATTATCGCGATTTAGGGCTTTATGTCGAGGGGGCAAAACTCTGAGGGTCTGACGGCTACTAGAACTTTTAAATACCTACAATTTGAGTTATGATAGAAATTTATGCAAGAATTTTTGCAAAAGTTATAGACATTTTGCTGCAGGAACTGAATGAAATACGTTTCCTATTCGAACGGAGATTATCGCGATTTAGGGCTTTATGTCGAGGGGGCAAAACTCTGAGGGTCTGACGGCTACTAGAACTTTTAAATACCTACAATTTGAGTTATGATAGAAATTTATGCAAGAATTTTTGCAAAAGTTATAGACATTTTGCTGCAGGAACTGAATGAAATACGTTTCCTATTCGAACGGAGATTATCGCGATTTAGGACTTTATGTCGAGGGGGCAAAACTCTGAGGGTCTGACGGCTACTAGAACTTTTAAATACCTACAATTTGAGTTATGATAGAAATTTATGCAAGAATTTTTGCAAAAGTTATAGACATTTTGCTGCAGGAACTGAATGAAATACGTTTCCTATTCGAACGGAGATTATCGCGATTTAGGGCTTTATGTCGAAGGGGCAAAACTCTGAGGGTCTGACGGCTACTAGAACTTTTAAATACCTACAATTTGAGTTATGATAGAAGTTTATGCAAGAATTTTTGCAAAAGTTATAGACATTTTGCTGCAGGAACTGAATGAAATACGTTTCCTATTCGAACGGAGATTATCGCGATTTAGGGCTTTATGTCGAGGGGGCAAAACTCTGAGGGTCTGACGGCTACTAGAACTTTTAAATACCTACAATTTGAGTTATGATAGAAATTTATGCAAGAATTTTTGCAAAAGTTATAGACATTTTGCTGCAGGAACTGAATTAAATACGTTTCCTATTCGAACGGAGATTATCGCGATTTAGGGCTTTATGTCGAGGGGGCAAAACTCTGAGGGTCTGACGGCTACTAGAACTTTTAAATACCTACAATTTGAGTTATGATAGAAATTTATGCAAGAATTTTTGCAAAAGTTATAGACATTTTGCTGCAGGAACTGAATGAAATACGTTTCCTATTCGAACGGAGATTATCGCGATTCACGGCTTTATGTCGAGGGGGCAAAACTCTGAGGGTCTGACGGCTACTAGAACTTTTAAATACCTAGAATTTGAGTTATGATAGAAATTTATGCAAGAATTTTTGCAAAAGTTATAGACATTTTGCTGCAGGAACTGAATGAAATACGTTTCCTATTCGAACGGAGATTATCGCGATTCAGGGCTTTATGTCGAGGGGGCAAAACTCTGAGGGTCTGACGGCTACTAGAACTTTTAAATACCTACAATTTGAGTTATGATAGAAATTTATGCAAGAATTTTTGCAAAAGTTATAGACATTTTGCTGCAGGAACTGAATGAAATACGTTTCCTATTCGAACGGAGATTATCGCGATTTAGGGCTTTATGTCGAGGGGGCAAAACTCTGAGGGTCTGACGGCTACTAGAACTTTTAAATACCTACAATTTGAGTTATGATAGAAATTTATGCAAGAATTTTTGCAAAAGTTATAGATATTTTGCGCAGGAATTGAATGAAATACGTTTCCTATTCGAACGGAGATTATCGCGATTTAGGGCTTTATGTCGAGGGGGCAAAACTCTGAAGGTCTGACGGCTACTAGAACTTTTAATTACCTACAATTTGAGTTGATAGAAATTTATGCAAAAATTTTTGCAAAAGTTATAGACATTTTGCTGCAGGAATTGAATGAAATACGTTTCCTATTCGAACGGAGATTATCGCGATTTAGGGCTTTATGTCTAGGGGGCAAAACTCTGTGGGTCTGACGGCTACTAGAACTTTTAATTACCTACAATTTGAGTTATGATAGAAATTTATGCAAAAATTTTTGCAAAAGTTATAGACATTTTGCTGCAGGAATTGAATGAAATACGTTTCCTATTCGAACGGAGATTATCGCGATTTAGGGCTTTATGTCGAGGGGGCAAAACTCTGAGAGTCTGACGGCTACTAGAACTTTTAATTACCTACAATTTGAGTTATGATAGAAATTTATGCAAAAATTTTTGCAAAAGTTATAGACATTTTGCTGCAGGAATTGAATGAAATACGTTTCCTATTCGAACGGAGATTATCGCGATTTAGGGCTTTATGTCGAGGGGGCAAAACTCTGAGGGTCTGACGGCTACTAGAACTTTTAATTACCTACAATTTGAGTTATGATAGAAATTTATGCAAAAATTTTTGCAAAAGTTATAGACATTTTGCTGCAGGAACTGAATGAAATACGTTTCCTATTCGAACGGAGATTATCGCGATTTAGGGCTTTATGTCGAGGGGGCAAAACTCTGAGGGTCTGACGGCTACTAGAACTTTTAATTACCTACAATTTGAGTTATGATAGAAATTTATGCAAAAATTTTTGCAAAAGTTATAGACATTTTGCTGCAGGAATTGAATGAAATACGTTTCCTATTCGAACGGAGATTATCGCGATTTAGGGCTTTATGTCGAGGGGGCAAAACTCTGAGGGTCTGACGGCTACTAGAACTTTTAATTACCTACAATTTGAGTTATGATAGAAATTTATGCAAAAATTTTTGCAAAAGTTATAGACATTTTGCTGCAGGAACTGAATGAAATACGTTTCCTATTCGAACGGAGATTATCGCGATTTAGGGCTTTATGTCGAGGGGGCAAAACTCTGAGGGTCTGACGGCTACTAGAACTTTTAATTACCTACAATTTGAGTTATGATAGAAATTTATGCAAAAATTTTTGCAAAAGTTATAGACATTTTGCTGCAGGAATTGAATGAAATACGTTTCCTATTCGAACGGAGATTATCGCGATTTAGGGCTTTATGTCGAGGGGGCAAAACTCTGAGGGTCTGACGGCTACTAGAACTTTTAATTACCTACAATTTGAGTTATGATAGAAATTTATGCAAAAATTTTTGCAAAAGTTATAGACATTTTGCTGCAGGAATTGAATGAAATACGTTTCCTATTCGAACGGAGATTATCGCGATTTAGGGCTTTATGTCGAGGGGGCAAAACTCTGAGGGTCTGACGGCTACTAGAACTTTTAATTACCTACAATTTGAGTTATGATAGAAATTTATGCAAAAATTTTTGCAAAAGTTAGAGACATTTTGCTGCAGGAATTGAATGAAATACGTTTCCTATTCGAACGGAGATTATCGCGATTTAGGGCTTTATGTCGAGAAGGCAAAACTCTGAGGGTCTGACGGCTACTAGAACTTTTAAATACCTACAATTTGAGTTATGATAGAAATTTATGCAACAATTTTTGCAAAAGTTATAAACATTTTTCTTGAGGATCTGATTGAAATTATGTTTGCTGTTTGAACGGAGATTATCGCCATTTAGGGCTAGTTGTCCATGGGGCAAAACACCGATCGTCAAATGGCTACTAGGTCTTTTAATTTCCTACAATTTGAGGTATGATAGAAATTTATGCAACAATTTTTGCAAAAGTTATAAACACCTTTCTTTAGCAACTGTTTGAAATACGTTTGCTATTCGAACGGACATTACACAGTATCCTTACTGATGATTCAACCTACAAGCGAACGAAAGAATCATCAAAATCGTCTGGACGGTTTGAGAGAAAATAGGCTTTGAAATTATGGCAAATCTGTAGTGATTATTAAAAATACTCAACACAAATCAGACAACACAAAATAAACCTACGTAATAAAAATACGAGGCGTTATCTGTAATTTATTATTAGACTACACTGAACTGGTAATGACCAAGCACTTCTGTACAGATTATTAGATTTTATCCATTCCTATAAACAATAATATACCAATCAAAACAGTGTCATTTCAAAATGTGGCTTCTACTTGTGCTGTTCTCAGTTCCGATCATTGTCTGTGTCCTATTCCTTGCAAGGTTAGAAAGGAAATTATCATGTTATCCAAAGGTTCCAGGTTATCCAATTATAGAGAACTTACTTACATTTCTATCTATGGACCGTAATTATAGCACTCACTTTTATAGTGTTTATTAATCCAAAGTCTGAACGTATGTTTTCTTTTAGATATGTTGGAAAGTTGTATGGAATACCAGCGCAAATTTGGAAATATGGTGAAAATAAACTTATTTGCAGGAGTCTCATCGTTAATTATAACAGATGTTGAAGCAATTGAATTTATTTTGGGCACTACTCAAATTTTAAATAAAGGCTTGGTGTATAAATTTACTGAAAGATGGTTAGGGGAAAGTCTGTTGACAGCCGAAGGTCTGTAACCATTTTTTTCGGAAGTATTTGAACTTTTACAAGTATCTTTTTTCAGGTGGAAAATGGCGGAAAACTAGAAAGATCATCACTCCTGCTTTCCACTTTCAAATATTACACCACTACGTTCAAACTTTTCATTCAGCTAGCGAAATTTTAATACAACAGTTAAAACAGCATGTTGGAAAAGGAACTTTTGATATTTATCCTTATATCACTTTATGTGCTTTGGATGTTGTATGTGGTAAGTATTTTTGTTGACAAAAAAAATGACAGTAGGTAGTGTCAAACGCTGATGCGCGCTGATGTTTTGACAATACCTACTGTCAATACCTACTGACACGTTTAATATGTATACCATCATAAGTTAGGAAAACAACAAAAAGTTGACATTTGTTGCACAGTGTAATGTCACTCCGCAATTTTGAATTACACAAGCAAATAATGTGTGATATTGAGTTTCTTCAAAGGCAAAGAATTAGTAATTTATGTACCACTCCAAAATTGTTTAAATAATTAAGTACGTAGGCTTTCACGGCCAGAATCATTTAGAAAATAAACTGCTTCCGGGTTATGCCGTGTGTCAAGATTTGTTAATGCTGACGTTTCGCGAACCATGTTGCTCGCTTCTTCAAAGCTAATTGAATACTGAAGACCTACCAAGAAAGTCTCCCTTATATACCTGAATTTACACCTCACTGCGCACATCTGGAGCTACCGCTCCATATACTTTTCCACCTGACCGTGTTAGGATCGATTTCCAGACCCTACTAATGTCAGTACCGTCCTCGCGATTAATGTTGTCAGGATGTTTGTAAATTTCGATGGCTTCTCTAATGTATTACATCAGACAATAATCAGACGCAACTGCCATCGGAAAGCATTTCTATATTTGAATCGGCGAATTCGAAAACAGTACGTCCAAAATTGGCCATTTTGAACTGAAATAGCCAAAATGTTCACTATGATTTATTCTATCGAATAGACCAAAAGAGAATGCTTGGGCGAAATAAACAAGTCCAGAGCAGTGCTTTTTTGCTCGCTCAAGCAACGCGTTTCTACTCAGTTTCTACTGATATCAGTCGTAAACATTCGCCAACTTCGAAATTTGCATTCAAATCGTTGTTGAGGTACGCCGAAGTAATCAATATGAATATCAATATCAAAAAGATAAATAATATTAAAAAAGTCCACAAGTATGTAACTGGTGAACATTTAGAATTTTACTACCACGTGACTTCCGGACCGACTACCACCGTAGAAGAGGAAATTTAATACTATTATGTATATAATCATCAAACTCTATAACCATACTCTATCAGTCTATCATATCGCCATATATGTATAGGGTTAGTCAAAATTACCGGAACACCTAAATAATTTTCCAACTGTAAACAATTTCAAAAAAATTTTCAAGTAAAAGTTGTTATGTTTTAAACAATCTATCGTTCAAATATATTTTTATTATACAGGGTGTTCATTTTATTCTGGATATCAAGTAACCTTCCCGTTTTCAAATAAAACATCCCGTATAACTTTACATTTTTTAATTCTAAGATTAATTCTAAGAATCCTTTGTATGATTTTTTTATAAATGCCTTAGTTTTGAGTTATGATCAATTAATCAAAAATAGACGAAATTACCGAAAACCTAAATAATTCTCCAACTGAGAAAAAGAATTGTGTTTAAAAAAAAGTTGTTTATTCTGGACATTTGGTAACATACATTTTTTAATTCTAGGATTAATTCTTTTATAGAAATCATTTTTTTAATACAATACTGTCAATTTTTAGTTATAAGTTATAATTAATCAAAATTCCTGGACTTCAAATTAAGAATATTTTCCCGCATACATACACATTTATTTAATTTGCCAGCTTGAATATTTAATTTATTATGCTATTTCATAGTTTAGTTATTTTTTCTTGATTTTTTAATTTTTTTGTCCGTTAATGATCGGTTAATTGCTCATAACTCAAAGATGATGCACTTTATAAAAAATGATTCTTTCAAACTCTTAGAATTAATTTTTTTTTTAAATATACAGGGTGTTGTATTAGAAAAAGAAAAATTTACCAAATTTTCAGAATAAAATGAACATCCGTATATTGAAAATATATAGCTTGTTTAAAACCAGAAAACTTTTGTTTGAATTTTTCTTTGAAATTCTTTACGGTTAAAGAATTACTAAGGTATAATCCGTATTTTGTAATTTATTTTAAAAATCTGATATGACATTATTAATTATCAATGTTATATTCTTAATATTATATAATATTATCTCTTAATATTAAGGGAAATAAGTTTCATGCAAATCCTACATCATATATACCTACATCACAATAAAAATATTATTTAAATGCTTTAAATAAACAAGTATTGTTAAAAATGTAAGCTGTTTTTCCGTCGAGTTCAGAGACAGTACATGTCCATGATGATTGTTTTAATCATAGCTCTGCTTTTAATCAAATATAAATAAAATTGTAGTACATTTAATTCTCTGTGAACTACTTTATATTTTGTCTATTGGCACAAAATAGCTAACTGGTATACTTTTCAAGATATTGCACCAACAAAATTATTTTGTTAATTTTCTCAGAACTCTCTTTTTGGACTTGTAGTGTTTTCGAACCAACCGATTCATTTGATAAATCAACAAATAAGTTTTTGTTTGCAAATCTTCATTTAAAAATTGTTTGGGTATCCGGTTTTGTTAAGTTAGTAGCATCGTTAGATCTGGTGTCTATTTAGATAATTTAAAAAAAAACGAGGAATTTTAGTTCAACAATATTACTAGAAGTATTAGAATTTTCAATTTAATTCGTTGTTTTAATACCCAGTATATTATTCGTCTAAGCAAATTAAACTGAGATTGATATTTTATAAATAAGTCAACGCTTAAAAATTCCTAGAGTATAAAAATGTTATTTCGATTCGAAACATCGCATATTATGTGCACTGACAAAACACGTTTCAAATTCTCGAAGCGGACCGGTCGGCTGGACAAAAACGTGTTCTATTATGGCTGTAAAATAACTACGCCGAATGTTGCTCGAATATTTGAGGAAAACATACTCATACCGTCAATGCTCCACAAAAAAAATACATTTTTCTTGTCGAAAGAAATTGTTTTCGAGGCATAGCACGAGATGTCTTTTTATATTTCAATTTAGACAAGGAAATAATATCCTTGTACGAAGTATGCACATGTTTGTTCGTGCTGCATTACTAACGCGTTTCGGAAAATATAATAATATGAAATGAATAAGGAATTTATTGTTGACGCCAAAAACACTATACATACCTACATCACAATAAAAATATTATTTAAATGCTTTAAATAAACAAATATTGTTAAAAATGTACGCTGTTTTGCCGTCGAGTTCAAAAACAGTACATGTCCATGATGATTGTTTTAATCATAGCTCTGCTTTTAATGCAAATATAAATAAAATATGTAATACATTATTTTCTCTGTGAACTAGTTTGTACTTTGTCTGTTGGCACAAAATAGCTAACTGCTATACTTTTCAAGATATTGCACTGACAAAATAATTTTGTTAATTTTCCCAGAACTCTCTTTTTGGACTAGTAGTGTTTTTCGAACCGACCGATTCAACTAGAATGCGGAATTATAAGCATTTATATTTAGAAAGCACGAAAAATGAGAAAAAAAAGCACACAAAAAAGCGTTTTAAGAATATATATATTTTATTTATATATATATATATATATATATATATATACCTTTTGTATTATTTTGGTATATATATATTTATTAGCACACTCACATTTTTTTCTGTTCAGTAGTTTTAGAGTTATGCGCCTTCCAAAACAGGAGTCATTATTAATCATTATCAATATTAGGAAAAGAAATTACATTTTATTAAAAGTAACATCTTAAAAAACTATGAAAACTGCACCACAAATTTAATAAGTCGGTATTCAGAGGACATATGAATATATTCAAGATGGCGTGTTTAAGAAGCAACTATCGCAGTTTTTGAAATATTTAAAATACCAAAAACATATTTATTTGTTAAGAATACCCTTTATTTATTAAGGTAATATATTTTACTTGCTACGAATTTTGATTTTTAGTTGTTCCGAAATGTTATATCGGTTATCACCAGTGGCCGGACAAAAATGTATGTCTCGCAGTGCTAGAAGTCGCCCAGCTATGAGTGTGCGGGCACGCATGAGTCAATGACGACTTATGCGGTCGATTGGATTGATATCCATAGGCTCGAAGCGGTCGGTAGTAAACCGAGTGAATTTAATATTAAATGTTTGTCGCAACTATATGCAACACGTGCCCAATGAAATATTTTAGTCATTTCTTGGATATGCATTGAACGATTGTATTACTGCATATTTTTCTAAATTATCGTCAGTAAAATTATTTCGCTTAGATGTTAAAATATCTTTAAACCTTGAAAATGATCTTTCTACATCGCAGCTAGTCACAGGCGCAAAAGAATAAACCAACACCAAATTTGAATATTTTTGAGAAATTCCTTCATCCGTAAATGAATTCGTAGAGATTTGTTTTAAAATATTAAAATCCGGATTTCTATGTACTACCGCATCAATTTTTTTTTGTAATTTTTTAGTGATTGGTGCTTCAATGCTTCGTAACCTTTCGTACAGAGATTCAATCCTTTGAAAACTGCTTGCAAGTTCAACATTTTGTTGTTCTAGAAACTTTATGGTTGGCAATACTTGCGCAAAATTTGTATCAATAAATTTTAATTGTTCATGCAAATCTTGTAATGATAGTACTTTTTTGCAGTCTTTCATACTAACTGCTTCATCAGGCAAATTTAAGACGAAGGGTTTGATGATATCAAAGTTTCTTGCATAAAAAATTGCCGCTTCTAACCATGTACGCCATCTCGTAATAACTGGTTGTGGTGGCAAAGGTAGATTAGGGCAGTTTTCCTTGTAAAGAGACAATCTGGAAGGAGCTTTCAATAATTTTTTTTTGCATGTGCTTATTAGCGTATTCACGTCTGGAAATTCTTCCCGAATAAATTCACAAATTCTATGAATAGCGTATGCAAAACATGTCAAATGAAGAATATTTGAAAAATGTTGTTTAAGTAATTTTCCAACTTTAAACATAATCGCAGCAGCGTCAGAAACAAACAGTAGTACTTTGGTAGCGTCTGTGCTTCCTACTTTTTTTATGGCGTCATTTACTATTGTACATATCTCTTCAGCTTTGACGGTACAGCGAAACTGAGTAGATATTAAATAGGGTTTATATAAGTCTTGCGGGTCCAACAATCCGACAACGACGTTGACCACACATCTACCCTTCATATCCGTAGTTTCATCTGCAGAAACCCAAATATATTTATCGGATAGTTTTGACTTTATTTTAGAAATTGTTTTGTCATATTGCCCTTGTACGTAATATTTTCTAATTGTGGATTCATCGGGTAAGTCTCGTCCAATATACTTCTTGATAATTTTTTTAAAAACCGGATTATTAATTTTTGTGAAAGGTATATTAGCAGAAATAAATATTTCACATAAATCATCAAAAAAGTTTTTAGTTGACGTTCCTGATACGTTTTCCATGTGTTTTTTTTGTTTTTACATGAGCCCGAAGACATTGTTTACTACGAATAATTAAATTTCGTGAGCAGAAATTGCAAACCACTTCCCCTTTCTTAACGAACGTGAAAGTATTGCCAAACTCAGCTAGCAAACGATTCATTGCAGGATTTTCAAACTAAGTACAACTATAAAATAAAAAAAATAATTCAACTCTAAGTATAAAACAGAAGAACAAATTCGAAATGGAAAATAAAAACAGATATTCACACAAAATTTCAAGAAACAACACAATTGAAAGAAACTGCTCAAATTATCTATCGACGAAGCGGAAATTTAAACAAGGCAAGCCACTGTACTCGATCAACGCCAAAGCAGGTGTACTGGTATGTACACCATGAGCCGAAGCCAGACCGGCTAGTCGCGTCCCCACCAGCACGTGTCCCATGCACGACACTGGAAAATATACCTTTTTGTCCGGCCACTGGTCAGGGCCGTCCTAAGATATTCGACGCCCGTGGGCTACTAAAATTAATGCGCCCCTCTTCATAAGAAAATACACGAGATAGCTAACGGATGCGGGGTGACCGACAAAGTTATTCAAAAGTGTCAAAACTAGAGAAAGCCAATTCATTATCATTATACTAAACAAAAACATAATATTTATACAAAATTCGAAAAAAAAGACGAAATGAAAAAACCAACGTTTATAGTAAACAAAAACAAAAGTAACTTATATATTTGTTGTCCGTGCTTTTTCTTTTACAAATTGATATCACACGAATTTAAGTTATTAAATAGGTCACTCTATATAAATAAACTACTCAAATAATTTAATTTGCTCTACCCTAAATAATTTGTAGTAGCATTAATAAAAATGCGCAGTGCGTAGTGCTGTGGCCACGTTAGGAAATGTAGACGCAATTTTTGAGTCAATTATTTCTTATCCTTGAAAAATTACCAAAAGCTTTATGTTGAAACATTTGATTAGATTTGCCATCAAATATAAAATAATCTTAGAAGAACATGAATCAGCAGTTCCTGTACTGCGGGAATTCCTACAAATTCTCTTTATAAGGAATAAATTGGGAATAAATTGGCTTTTAAACCATTCTTCCATATAAATTGTCAGCCTAGTTTGTGCGAAAATAGTCCAAATACTCAAATTTTGCCAACATAGCTTTTGTGTGACATAATTCGATAAGCAAATTTTTCATCGATTAAAGGAGGCAATAAGTATCATAATAATTTATAGTATATATAGTACGTCTTTACATCCCTAATAAGTAAAGCAGCTGGTCTCCCTCTGGTTCTATACAAATCTGAACCGCTTTTTCTCTACTGTAAATGTTATTGTTTTGGATTTAAGCCATTTAAATATTAGAAGGACACTGTTCAATATTTTAGTGGAAGTTGTTATTTTCATATTTATGGTATGTAGACACTGAGCGCGTAAAGTATGAAACTATGAGAAAATCTAAATGAGGGTTAGTTAGTGTACAAAATTCTCGAACACGTTGATTTTTAACTCTTAGGAACATGGATATTCCGAATAGAATATGAAAATGCGTTTTGGGTAAAATTAGTTGCACTGTGTACGAAGTACGAACACGGACTCTCCCGTAAGATTGTTGAAACAAGTGAGATAAAAATGTCAAAAACCTGAACCCAATGTTCTAGAAACCTCAAAAGGATCTCATAGTAAACCTTAAACTTTGTACGTTTACCTGAAATCCTAAAAGCTTGTTCACAATATATTTCGATCATTTACAACGATTCTAAGTACTGTGCTGATGGTTCAATTCCTATTGCAAACATATCTACCTAAAACTGCTATTCGCTTTTCATTTACAAACAAAATCCTTAATTTTTAAACTTTTTCTCGTAAATTTTCTGATGTAGGGTCATACAATTTGTATGCTACCATGAAGACAATTAGCAGATCTATCATAATCAACAAGAAAAATATGGAGTTTGCCATTTGTCGATGACGTCATAAGCACAAAACGGGAAATTGAATTTGTTACAAATATGTGTATAATTTACAATCGACGTATTCGAGAATTTTTGTAGTTAACAAACAGTTTCTGGGATTTGGTCATGCTTCCTACTTTGCGGGCTCACTGAATATTTCTTAAAAAATAACAAAAAAATCAATAAGTAAGAACAGTTCATAATTGAGTAATAACTATAATTAACTGTAATTAATTTTTCTAAAAAAATAACACCTCATACCAAGCCCAAATAAAATTAAAGCACAGTAAATTTGGAACACCAAAGTAAAAGATGCAGTTATCATTATTAACAATGAACAACAATGAAACCATGATCAAGTAGATCAGTATCTCATATATTTTTTCATGATCTCATACATGTTTACTAGATCTCTCATATTTGATAAGTTAAATATGGCAAACCTAGGCTGGCACATCATAGAAAACTTGCGCTAACCGAACCAAACCCGAACGTTTTTCATTGATACTCCATATTTAAGTAACTTGGGAAATTCTAAGAGCAGACATACAATTTTCTATTTCATTTAGAAGAGGTTATTTGGTTGATTTTGTCATGAAAAGATTTATAATAAAATCAACTAATATCAAAATAACTAATAATAACATAAAATATAACACCAATAAAAATTGCCGCCCCCAAAAGGTTGGCGCCCCAGAGCTATAGCCCATTTAGTCCTGTGGTTAGGGTGGCCCTGCCACTGGTTATCACTAATATATATTATTTTTGTATAAAAAGTAATTCTTCTATTTCCGCGTTTAATTTGTAAAACAGGGGCGAAATTCATATAAACGTCTGAAAACCAACACCTCATTGGGTTAGTTCGTTAGTATGCCGCTAGATAGCAATACATCGCTTGTCTCAATAACAATTTCCATATTACCCAATTTTAAGATTACAACCAAGTAGAAAATACGAATTATGCATGTCAATAAATGTAACAATAATGAACAAAATCCCTAACAAAAAGTGTAACACGAAATATCGCAACAACAACGTAGAAACGTCAAACGAAAAATTCTTACCTTCATCGACTAGGACACCCTGCTCAAAAGCCAAAATGGGACACAAAAGTACACAATAACACAATTTCGAACATACACGCGGGCACACAAGTCTATTTTTACGTTTAATTTGCAAGAGAAGTCCGACCCCGCACAAACGTCAAAACACAGCGTCGTCCATGTTTGATTCGGCGCGTTAAGTAGTGTTCGATTGCCGGCCGCGCTCAGTTCAATCTGAGCGCAAATTTGAAATACTTGCTTCCTATTGGTGGAATCAGTTGAACAGAACCATAAAAGAACTAACCACAACTAAGCGCGGCAGCAATCGAACACTACTTTAGTTCGCTAAGAACCGCCAGGCGGCCGGCCGTGCAATATCACGCCGACGATTTGCTTGATCAACATCAAATTCCTATTGAGCTAAATCTCCTACTGCAAACGCTGCATAGGGCACTAAAGTCCAGAATAGTCATTATTAAATACCCGCGGGATAGCAAGAAACTTAATTATTTGCATAAATCGCGGAAGAAATAGGAGAACACACACACCTGTCAAAAGAGCCACGTTAACTAGCTAAAACACCACCAGGGGGCAATACTAAACGCTAATATTATTATTTATGCTATACTGCGGTCCAAATGAAAGCATACGCTTTTTAAATTATAATTATATATTATTATAATTATATAATATAATATACAATAATTATAAAAAACCACAAAGTTGACCAGCGAGGGCTGATATCGTAGTGAAACAAATATTTTGTTATTCACTTTACAATAATCCATTTATTTAATTATTTAGTCTTATGGCAGTTAGTAAGTAAGTTTTATATAATATAGAACTAAACTATTCTTAGTTGATCATAACTTATTCGTTTGTGTCCAAGAGATACAAAAACTAATACATACAATTAAAACTGTTTGTTATTTGAAAAGATCTTTGAACACAATCTATTTGATTGTTTTCAATTTATAACATATCGACATTTTTGAACGGCAATTCTTATATTTCTTTTTAATGTCAGCATAAAAAATATATTGTCTTACATGATAATATTTCCGAGAAAAAAACAGTATTGAAAATTAGGGACATTTTGATAACTGAGCGGGGTACAAAGTTTCAGCATTTCAGATAAAAAGTTTAAATATTTAACAATGAACAAAGCTTCTTTTTTGATATTTTGTACTATTGTTTCTAAAACTTTATATGTCATTTTTATTCATTTTTGAATAACGGGGTTATAATAATTTTAATAACTTACATTTTAAAGCGCTGATTCCGAGGAGAATGAGATTTTGATAACTTACCTGAAAAAAAAAAGAATAAAGAATATTAGTTATCTTACCACATATGTACAGTCATGGAAATAAGTAAGTTCGTATCGCTATCGCAGGATTTGAAAATAGTATGTCGGTTATATATTCGTGTACTGTTCTACCTCGACCCGGCCGCATCGCAAAAAGTTGTCCGTCACGAGGTGGTTTTTCGATGGATGTAATGTAACGGGATTTAGTTTATTTTTAGCGTGTCCGACCTTTTCCCTAATGTCTTTTCCCTAATATCTTCATTGCAATGTAATAAATGGAATATGATCACTACAGTTAAGTTTACGAGTAGGTTCATTTAATGTTCATTTAATTAAATATAGAATTACTTTTTAAAATAATATTGATAAACATGTTTGATAATATGATACGAAAAGCTCATTTTAAGATATTGCGTAATATCATGACACATTATATAAATTTATGGTAACTAATACACATATTAATTACGCAAGTAAATGCCTTTGCCCAGCAGTACGATGACGGGTTCAAGTAAGTAAGTAAGTAAATGCGCAAATCAACTTGATGCCAAGGATTATCACTAAATATAGACTATTTCAGAATTGTAATATTAAAATATATTCACTAAATGTAAATAAATTCTCTAAACATAATTTAAATTTACATTTAGGACGAGCATTATTTTGTATGAAGGACAATGGAAATTTTATATCTGTATTTACTTTACAGCAGTTAATGTTCAATTATCTTTCATGACATCTAATACATGCTTGACAACCAAAATAATTTAAATTATAGCAATATATACAGGTGTCCCACGTTACTTCCGCAAAACAATTTTTTTCAGAAAGTAATTTTTTAAAAAGTTACAGCCGTTTGAATTATTAACAATATCTTATTTTAAACGGCTCCAACTTCAGAAGGAACAGAGAAAACCAATAAGACCATATGAAACATATTACCTTCTACTTTCTAGAAAAAAAACAAAACATTTTGCTATTTTCTTTTGTTCATTTGTTAAGACAAATTATTAAAATTTACTTATAATTAATAATTTTTTATTGTTGTAATATGTATTTATTGTGTTTCATTTTTGGTTTTGCATTGTTTGATAGCTAATTAATTTTTTATTTTTCTTTTTTTGTTAATATTTCAAAGAGCTCTACAGAAGTTTTATTATAATATAGTTCCAGTTCAATAGGCACACATTTTTCATTTACTATAATTAGCTGGAACATTATTGGACATTTTATTTCTTAATTTGTTTTCTAAATAAATTAAGAGGCGTGCATTAACAACGATAATAAGTTAAAAGTAACATTTTGACTTATGAATTGTTTACTGTAAGGTTAGCTAAAATGCATATATATTAAAAATGAAGGTCTTTTTAATTTCCAAACAACATAAACTATAACTGAAAATGTTTAACGACATACTTTGTCAAAGTAATATTATAAGTTAATAATATGGTAACATACAGGCGGGATGTAAATTTTAAATATATCAAAAATTACAGCCACAACCTGGATTTGAACCAAGGCCCTTTGCGTCGCTAGCATAATGTCAATAGCTCAGATGGGAGAGCATTGTGCTAGCGGCGCAAAGGTCCCTGGTTCAAATCGTCAAGTTGTTGGTTTCTCTTACGTATACCTTTTATTGCATATGATTGTCAGTAATTAATATGCAATAAAAGCTATACATAAGAGAAACCAACAACTTTTCTTTCTGAAGCGTCTCCTTTTGGAAAATTATATACCCGTTACCAACACAATTTATATTCATCCCAGGTCAAATTTGATGAAATAATTTTAATGTTGTATAAATGTTCTTTTAGATGGTCGTATATTTTAGTTTTTTTTTTTGTTAATAATAATTATAACATATTTACATTCCATCAAAATTCGTCGAAAATTTAGAGCTTGCTTCCAAACATTTTTGTAAATTAGTGATATACATAATTGTCATTATTTTCAGTTGTCAGATATTTGAAACATATTGCTGTAAAGTAAATACAAAATAATAATATAAAAAAATAGTAATGATACATTCATGCTATACAAAATACATACTCCTTTCTGTTTATTAAGTTAAACACTGCAAAATATCGTTGAAGCTAAATATCTCGAAAGCACCAGTAAATCACAATTAACAAATTACCATAAAGACAAATTTAAAGCAATTTAATTTTAATTTATTTCTATTTTGTGAATAAATGTTAATACATATGTCAGTTCTGAAATAACCTGAAAAGTAAAAATATTGACAACAACAAATTGATTTTTGTATTTATTAACACAAAAAAAGCTATTAGATGCAATAAGGTTGTAAGTATAATTTGTTGTGTTGTATGCAATATCTTGAAATGAGATTTTCATTTCATGTAATCGAAAACTTTTATGTTTATTAATATAAAATTAACGTCATATTTAATAAAAACACAATTACATTGCAATGTATGAATTACATTAATTAATTACACATTAAGCTAATAAATAGAAACATATAAATCATTATAAACCAATTCAAAGCATTCGAACAAGGTTTCGCAAATAATAAATTTCCGATATACGAGTTGAAGCGTAAACGGACAATTTTTTGCACTTAGCGGTCGACCAGAATAACAAAAAACTTGTACTTGGATGTATCATCGAAACACTGCTAAAATATTTATAGAACTTACTTAATTCCATGAGTGTACCTAAATAGTAGGGCTAATAATAAAGATATTTATAAATTTGTAGTGTTACTACTATAACACGATCGTGCAATTCTAAATTGGATACAAATATTCCAGTGCAGAATTCACTGGGTACTAACAAGGGCATTCTTGTGGAAATTTACAAAACAAATCTTGACGAAACTGTTTGTTTCATTTTAATGATTTTTTGTTTAATTCATCAGCTTTCTGTATTATTAATTCGCAGCATCTAATTTTAACAGACTGTAAAACAATACAATTGGTCATTTGATGTGAACTAGTTTAAATAAATTATTATTTTAATGAGAAAAAATATATATTTTTTTATTTAAATTAGGAAGATATTGACAATAATAGAAATGTTAGATATGGTTTCTTTGTCATCTTTAAAGTTCTACTAAATCCAATTGTACTACTAGGTTCGTTGGATAAATATGTCCTAATATTGTCTGAAATACAGATCAATTAGATTCTGAAACAAAAATTTAAACAAATGAGCTTTCAAAATATAACCTTTTTGTTGATTAAAAAAAAATCGACAAATATATAAATACAAGCAAAGAAAGTATAATTTTCCAAATAAATTATTTTATAGACATGCTGTCTATAAAATTTTTATCATGTTTATTATTTGAAGAGAAACGAAAACGATCAAGAATTTTTTAATAGTAGAGACAATTTTGAGTGGGTTTTTTATTTAACAAAAAGATTATATTTTGAAAGCTCATAAATGAGTATAATCTATATTGTTCATAGAAAGGCATCAACTTAGGATACACTCTGTATATGGTGTACGTTTTTCTTGGAAAGAAATAACATTGCGTTTATGTGGACAGGTAAAAACAACAATATTTTTTTTTTAATTTCTGTCTGACGGTTTCCGATAAACTGTCTGTCTGACGGTTTCACAAAATTGCAATTTTATGCGGTTTTCGCCCTTTAGAAAAATCAAAAATCTTACTAATAATTACAAATCTATTGTCAATTTTCGTATACGACCTACTACACACAAAACGCAATTAAAAAATGGAAAAATTAAACAGCATGCTAAAATGTTCATCGAGTACAAATAAATGCACCAATATTTGTTGCGCTTGCATTTGCTATACCCACTTCAACTGGGTATTGCAAATACCAAATATATGGCGTAAAAAAACTCGTCCGCACAGCCGAACGTCGAATATATAAATTTATTTTAGAGGTGGACTCGCTAAGAATTGAATAGAGCAAGTTTTTTTTTCTTGACAAATATTCATATACTTCGCAAATATTTGATATTTGGCAAGTATACGAATGTGTAGCCCCGGCTTAACACGTACCCATGATTCATAGAAGCTTAATGTATGGGCAGGACTTGTCAGTAACAGAATTTTATTGTAGGACCATGCGTTTTTCAAAATAATTTAACTGGTGTACCATACCTACACTTTTTACAGTTGTATTGTTGTATTGCTTGGACTCTAACTTACAATTTTATTTCAGAAAGTGCGATGGGCATCAAAGTAAACGCGCAAATCAACCAAAGTTCCGATTACGTTCACAGCATAAAAGAAATGCTTAGAATTGTCGCCGCAAGATCTTTAAATCCATTCAAAGCCATAGATTTCTTGTACTTGTTCACGAAAGATTATAGACTCGAACGCAAAGCGTTAAAAATAATAAACAGTTACAATCACTCGGTCCTCGCAAGAAAAAAACAAGAACTCAAGGATTCCGTAGACACGTTAGACAGTAAGAAGAAGTTAGCGTTCTTGGATATGATGCTACGTACGAAAATTGATGACAGGGACTTTACGGATCAAGAAATAAATGATGAATTGGCCACATTTATGTTTGGGGTAAAAAAAAGAACTATTATTCTTGTTATAAATAAACTATATAATAATCGTTTTTTGATCACAGGGGCATGACACAACAGGCACAGGCATCAGTTTCGCCTTGTACTGTCTATCAACTCATACAGATATACAGGTAAGTCTTAGCGAAAGTTTTGATTTATTCGGTAAGGTAACGCCCCAAACTCAGACAGGTTAAGGATTTTTGTTACATTTGTAACTGTAGAATTTATATTTATGTGGTGCTAATGACTATGTCAACTTTATTTAAACAAATATTTCCTTCTAAAGATATCTGGCTATTCATTTTTAAATTCAAGTAAATATTAAGTGTTTTAAATATTGTTTAATAAGATTTTGTATTAAGAACTGTTAAACATTTATGTTTTACCATTTTTAATTAAACACAGTATAAAATAAGTCCTTAGTATAGTCTTCTTCAGTCTGCCCTCTCTCCCTCATCTGTATTTCTTAATGTTTCGTGCTTCTGGAATTTTTAGTGTTTTTCTTGGCACAGCTTTATATTCTGTTCATTTTTCGCTTCTTTTCTTATTTCTCTAGAATTTTTATTTTCTTTTATTAATAAGCATAAGATGCTTAACATATTGAAACTAATCTAAAAGATTAACCATCAATTTAAATCTGAATTCTTAAAACTAGGTACTTGTCTCTAATAGGCTATCCACTGATGTCGCTATATTTACTTTGTCCCAAACAAGAAGCACTAACACTTCACTCACTGTGCTCTGCTTTTTACACATTTCACTGATTCACTAGTTCGAAGGGTTTAGTTCTTTTTAGTCTTCTCACTAGATTCTGGTTGTCCAGTAGCTGCAGGGCCTCTACGTTGACGTGATGGCTTAGGCGAGATTCATGCTTAGTGGCGAATCTTTTTATCTCTTGGATGATTGTGGGACACCAAGATCACGGTGCAGGTCACTATTCCGTATGTACCAAGGAGCGTTAACCATATTCCTTAGTACTTTATTTTGGAAGATCTGGATTCCTTGTATATTGGAGCTTTTTGCGCAGCCCCAAAGCTGGATGCCGTATAACCAAATCGGTTTTAGTACTTGGTTGTAGACTTGTAGCTTGTTCGGTACTGACAACTGAGAGTTTCTTCCCAGAAGCCAGTACAGTTCTCTGTATTTGAGGCCAAGCTCTACTCTTTTCTTCTTAACATGTTCTTTCCACCTTAGTTTTGTATCCAGTGTCATACCCAAATACTTTGCAGTGTTCGCATATGGAACTATGGCGTCGTTAATCTTGACATGAGGTATGTCCTCGATTCTTTTGTTTGTGAAGTTAATGTGGACAGATTTCAGTTCGTTGAGCTTGGTCTTCCATTTTCTGGTCCATTTGTATATTTTGTTACTAGCTTGTTGAAGATTCCTGGTAGATTCACCAATAGTTGATCCCACTGCCATTAGAGCCGTATCATCTGCGAATGTGGCGACTGTTACATTTTCCATCTGTGGAAGGTCACTTGTATATAGTAGATAGAGAATTGGTCCCAATACACTACCCTGGGGTACCCCAGCTTTGACTTCTTTTAGTTCCGAGTATTCATCTATCTGTTTTATTCTGAATAGTCTATCAGATATATAGGATGTTAGCAACTCGACGTATTGTAAAGGTAGCATACTCTTTAGTTTGTATATCAATCCTTCATGCCAAACCTTATGGAAAGCTTGTGTCACATCAAGAAACATTGTTGAGCAAATAAGCTTTTCTTCTAATGCTTTCTCTATGATATCTGTTATTCTAAGGACTTGATCTATAGTGGAATGCTTTTCTCTAAAACCAAATTGGTGATTAGGAATTAGTTCTTTTCTCTCAATGATAGGTTTCATTCTCTTTAGAAGCAACTTTTCAAAGAATTTCGATATCATTGGTAACAGTGATATTGGGCGATATGATTTGGCCTCGGTCGGTGGTTTGCCTAGTTTTGGTATCATGATAACTTCTGCTACTTTCCAGACATGTGGGACGTATTTTAATCTGAACGATGCATTTATTAGGTACGTCAGCATAACAATACCTTTCTTAGGTAATTGCTTAAGCAATTTCTCTAGAATGATTTTCTTTTGTGCTTTTTTCTTTTTTATTAACAAATATTCACTCCAAGCATTAGGTAATAATGTACAGAAGAACAGTTTCTCTTTACTTTATTTGAGTGTTTCAGGCCAGAATAATGATTGTTTTAATGGAGATGGCATGAGTTCAACTGTTATCTCCAAAGTTGGTGTATTAATGCCAAAATCGCTACTCTCTGCTGCTAGTGTAATAATTAGGGATTATTGATGTCCGTAATTCCGACATTCGTGTAAAATGCGCACAATTAATTGTAATATAGCAAACGATGTCAAATAATGTATTTTCTTGTGTAAAGACAGCAATTGAGCCATATGTATTACTTCTAACCATATACACAATTCCGACACACATGTCTGATTTAAGGACGTGCTATATTTACGTGTATCTAATTCCGACACCCCTAAATTTGTAAATAACAGTGGTTAAAAGAGTAGTACACCATATTATTATGAAAATATAAAGCATTTTTAGTCAGCCTAAATAGATATTATTAGAATTTTATTAATTACTGTTATCCTGTAGCGATGTAAAAAGAAGTCGAATTGCAGTTACCTTATAAGGAAACAATCAACTTTTAGCATAGCACTCAATTATCAAGATCAGTCAAACTTTTAGGTTATATTCTGACCGTTAGACCATTGGTAGAATAAGAAACGATTGTCGGTTGATAAGTGTCATGTCAAATCAACAAACCGGATGTGCTAAAATAAAGTTCAATGTTGTAGATGTCTTATTTTATCCAATTAAGCCGCAATATGCCGGAACTTAGGACAGCGTCTGAATTTGGGTCGTTTAACTTATTTAAATTTGTCCACTATCTCAACAATTGTGTTATCGATGACTACTTCTGGAGTATGGTTTACCGAATTTCTACTTCCCAGTATCATAGCTTTCGTTTTCAACACATTCAAACAACTTATTTTCTTTACACCAATTTGATATCGATACCAGTTCAGATTTTAATTTCACCATTGCAGCAGGCAAGTGATCTGCAATTGACATTAGTGTATCGTCTGCAAATAGGTGCACATCACAAGATTTAACAACTTAAGCAACATCGTTTATGTACAAATTAAATAAGACAGGTCCCAAAACAGCACCTTGTGGTATCCCCAAGTCGTTTATTAAGGGGTAATGCCACTCTAGATTTTTTGAAAAATAAAAATATTTTCTTTTGCTTAAATGATGTCTTGAGATCTTAGAAATAAGGTACAATACGTTTCATATTGGAAAAAAATTTTTAGATGCTTATTTGATGAACATACGGTCAAGCGTCTAGCCGAGCGTACATGCAAAAAGTTTAGCTCTTATCATGTTTGGAGGAATTACATGCGTTGTGTGAAATATAACATAAAATATTATAAAACACAAAGATTTTGTGGAAATATCATCGGTACGTTCGTTGAACTGACGCTAGCCGCACAATGTTACAGCTGTCTGATGTAACGTGTGTTGTTCTTGATTAGTTGGTAAAAAAAGCAGAAATAATTAGTGACATTCTTCGAGTATATCGTGATCGAAAGGAGTCGAAAGGAAGAAGCAGATTTTCAAATAGAACTAACATGAATCGCATTGAATCGTTTGGAACTAGAGTCGCCTCTGCCTGATAACGTATCCACAGTCCACACCGGTAAAAAAGTAATGTCGGTTGAAGATTATTACAACGTTGAAGTGGATGACGTTTAATTATCATCTTTTGAGCTTTGTTGTTGTGTTTTCTGCTATTTCACAAGTTGTAGTGTGTAAAACGTGCAAATCAAATGCGAAATTGGCCGAAAGTGGCAACCGTGACTTAGGATTTCAAATAGTGGTTTCTTGTGAGAATTTTGAACAAACTTTCATTGTAATGAGTCGAGGTTTTGCGCGCGGGTTTGTATAGATGGTTGATTTCAAACCTTAGCGTGCTTTGTGTTGAGTTGGTATTTAATAGACGCTCGGAGTGGCGCTGCAGTCGCGTCAGGGTTACCGCGCAAGCTTTTGGCGCGAAAAAGTTGAGGAACTGGTAAAGAGACAAGCAAACAGCCTCTTTGGCATCGGGCTTTGAAGGTAGACGGTCGTGCGTCAAAACGCGCGCCCAAGCGTAGGGCCCCAATGGGGGCCAAGTTATAGAAACTGTGCTGTCTCGTGTTTCTTGTGCTCAACCGAAAATAATAAGGTATTTATTCGTTGTCTGTACTTGCTGATTTGTCCATCTCTGCCAAAATATATCATCTTTGTTAATAGGCATTAAAATTCATATTTAATGTAAGCAGTTCTGCATTGTTGTATATATTTTTGTTAATAGATCTTATTGTGGTTTTCTTCGGCATATTCATTTTAGAATAATATAAACCTGTCCCTTTTATAGTAAAGTATTTAGCCTGCATATAGTGATTAATAATTAGTGAGTTCAAACGTCTCTGACAAAGTCTCAGAGAAAGAACTCCGCAAGAGCCTCCGTAAGAGAGATAATTAATTCACGCTACCGTAAGATTAGTTTGTTTAAATCAGTTAGTACCTGTGATTGAAGATGGCGGACCAAGCGTCGCTTGAAGCGAGTTACCACCGCGGGCCCCCTTCAGTTAAGAGTTGATTAAAGTATAATAGTAAATATTGAGAAGGGTGTCCGCCCCATCACATTTTTGGTGGCAGCGGTGGGATAATTTAAGACATTTCAAGTGATTATTTGAGTAGATTATGAAGAAAGCACTCTAGTTAAAGTTGTTTGTGAATTTTAGAAGAATATTGGGTGACGCATTTTAAAGAATGCATTGTAGACTATGGTGAAAGCAAAGTTAGGCAAACGACCCTTTAAAGAAAGTGGTGTAAGGGCTAGCTTAGGCGTCCTTGTGGATATTGCGCGTGGCATTCCAAGAATTTTGTTTGCGCTTTAGAAGTGGACATTTTGTGTGATAAATGTCGATATATAGTCGTGAATTTGAGTAGGAAATGTACTGCTGGTGGCAGCATAATAATTAAATATTTGCAGTATAATTTCTTTTGAGTGTTGGAATTGTTTTTGAAAGAAATGTCTTAATTCTCGAGACCGTTCGTTGGAGAAAGTTTGAACCAGATTGTGTTAGATAGGGCTTGAGTTATGACATAACGATATGCAGAACAGGTAGTTTAAAATTAAATTCTGAGGAATTTTTTTTTTATTGAGTAGAGAAATGGCAGGTAGAGATGGCAACAGTAAACAATAAACAGAAAAAAATCGTATCGTCAGTGGTCGATTAAGTGAAAGTAAAGTAAGGCTAGGATAGAAACAAAGCCCGAGTACTTTGTTTGGTAAATTTTGAGGAAATTTAATTGAAAGATTGAAACAAGTTAAGGTTTTATGGAAGCATTTTTTAAAATGGTGGCACTGAGCGGAGAAGCACGAAACACACACACGCAGTAATTAATTAATAATTAATTAAAATTAAGGGGTATACTCGCAACTGTATTTTTAAGTTAAAATAAAGCAGTTATTAAGGGAAGTTGCAGAGTATTGTTTTGTAAGGGAAATTCAACGACAAAGCAGGTAAAACCAGCTGTTCCGAAGAATTAGATGTTCCCTATATCCGGCCACGCGGACGTGTACTGAAGACCCCCACGAGCGCAGGTAGTTTGGCCCATCCAGGAATTCCCGAGGTCATGAGGCGTGGAAGCAGCGTGCCGTCGTCCCGTTCCCGGAATCGAAAATCGTCTAGTGATGGAAAGCGCAGCCCGCGCGTGTCGCAAAAGGGGCAAGGAAAAATTACAAATTTGCAGGCAAATATACTGCACTTTGTACGTCGAAATTAGTGCCGGTAGATTTACAAAGGGTTGTAATCTACAGCAAGCGAAGCCCAGTGCGCTTCAAAAAATGGTGTGACCGAAAAAAGCGTCCAGAGAGACGTAGGGTCAAAAAACTACAAAGTGACAGTTGACAGAATTCCTGTACTTTGTACGTCGATGGTGTTAGAAGAAAATGACTACACGGACAACGCAAAGGGATGTCATACCAGGGCCTAAGTGTCGCTGGACAACATCCACACGTCGTGTAGGTCATCTACGAGGTATACGATAGCTTTCGAGGAACGTTGGACGTCGCTGGAAATTAATGAACCGCCGATGACGCTAGGAGGGAAGATGGACGGAGAAAAAACGAGGCGAGATGTGGAGGAGAGTCATTTCACGATTGCGGCTGTATTTGAAGATGGATAAAAGATAATGTAAGTTATGATGTAATCGGACTGCTATGATACTGCTTCAATGTTGTTTTTCTTTTGTTTCATATGACCAATGGCCCGGGAATGAGGACATTCGCTTGGTTTGGAGAACCGAAGTCAAATCAACACCGCCGGACTCCTGGACCAAGGCCGAATTCTTTTGGGTTTTTATTGGGTCATATCTGTATTTTTATTTCACGAAATAAAAAAATGTACAAGAAGAAAAATTTGCATGTCAACATTGTAATTAGCAATTAAGAGAATTGTTTTGTAAGGGGAGATGGTACAGTCAGCAATTTGTTTATTTAGTTTTGTTTAGGGATAAATAATTGGTCAAATAATTATTTATCTTAACGTGGCAGGAATGTAATGAGTCGAGGTTTTGCGCGCGGGTTTGTATAGATGGTTGATTTCAAACCTTGGCGTGCTTTGTGTTGCGTTGGTATTTAATAGACGCTCGGAGTGGCGCTGCAGTCGCGTCAGGGTTACCGCGCAAGCTTTTGGCGCGAAAAAGTTGAGGAACTGGTAAAGAGACAAGCAAACAGCCTCTTTGGCATCGGGCTTTGAAGGTAGACGGTCGTGCGTCAAAACGCGCGCCCAAGCGTAGGGCCCCACTGGGGGCCAAGTTATAGAAACTGTGCTGTCTCGTGTTTCTTGTGCTCAACCGAAAATAATAAGGTATTTATTCGTTGTCTGTACTTGCTGATTTGTCCATCTCTGCCAAAATATATCATCTTTGTTAATAGGCATTAAAATTCATATTTAATGTAAGCAGTTCTGCATTGTTGTATATATTTTTGTTAATAGATCTTATTGTGGTTTTCTTCGGCATATTCATTTTAGAATAATATAAACCTGTCCCTTTTATAGTAAAGTATTTAGCCTGCATATAGTGATTAATAATTAGTGAGTTCAAACGTCTCTGACAAAGTCTCAGAGAAAGAACTCCGCAAGAGCCTCCGTAAGAGAGATAATTAATTCACGCTACCGTAAGATTAGTTTGTTTAAATCAGTTAGTACCTGTGATTGAAGATGGCGGACCAAGCGTCGCTTGAGGCGAGTTACCACCGCGGGCCCCCTTCAGTTAAGAGTTGATTAAAGTATAATAGTAAATATTGAGAAGGGTGTCCGCCCCATCACATCATTACGAGTTGCCGATTTGTTCAAAAATGATATGAAATGAATAGCGGAATTATCGTTGTCATGCGCATAAGAATAGGTGTAGATGTAATTGAAAAGTTTTGCGCATTCAAGGACATTCCTCGTCAGATTTTTCACTCATTTTACGATAAAGTTGTTCGCACCATTTTTGTGGAAACAGAAGCATTGTCAACAAAGTATGCAGAAAGCAGCAGAAGAAGGGAGGGCTAATAGTCAATTGAAAATAGTAGAAAAAATAATGGCGTAACTGTCTCGGACGATGGAACATAGAGAAAACATAGCATTTCTTCTCTGTATGATTGGTGGCGCTTATCAGCTGGAGAAATGTCTTTGATATTCACATAAAATCTAAATATTGCAAAGCTTGAAAATTTTGGAATAAGAAAAGTAAATAAGAAAAGGAATGCATAGATCACGTGCAAAAACCAATGGCACTCGTCCCCGCCATTTGACAAAGACCAGTTAGGGCCTCGAAGAAAAGGGGAAGTTAACCCAGAAGCCTATAAATGAGTTTTCAATTTATCATGGACTAGCCATTCGTCGTAATAATGATTCAATTGATAAAATGCAGAAAATAAAGCTGGGCGACACTGTATCATACATTCTGACCGATGAAATCATGTTTTCAGAGCCATCGCTGACTAATACTGCAAAACAGGCCCGTCTGTCGTCAAAATCAAACAGAAAGAAACAAGAGGAGGAAAATGTTAATTTGAAAAGATAATTATATGGTCCAGGCATCGCCGACTATAGTAAAATATAACAATTCTATACATCAAAGTTACACAATACTTTCAACCGTGTTTTCTTAAAGCCGCATTTTTCAAACTGGCCGGAACGATAACTTCAACCGATCTCCGTCAATTCACTTCAAATTTTATATGTAGCTTCAGAACAATATTATCTAGATAAGTACGTACGGATTTTACGATAAGTTCGAAACTTTTTCTGTTATAAACATTTTTTAACCGAATTTTGTACCTAAAAGTGATAATTTGTGTTCAAACGTGCGCCATTTTGTTTTAAAGCGGAATCTTCTAATTTCCGTACGTATTTCCCGAGATAATCTTATATAAAATCAATATTTTTTTTGTTTCTATGGCTAAGTGAAAAACTGTGTGCAAAATCTTTCCGGCTCGTACAACCCTATCCGCCGGAAGAGGTTTCCTTTGATGTGCTCTAACGCTGCTATTTCTTATTTATTTTTATTTTTTTGTGAGTATTCATCAAAATATGAACAATAAAAGGCTTTAAAGAGATTTTGTAATTCATTTACTATATTGTAAAAATATACCTACAAAATCGGCTATTTTTCTCGCGCTAAAGTGGCATTACCCCTTAATTCACTCGACTCATTTTCTCCAATCCTGTTGGTCAGTAATAATTTCGTTGATTTTTTTTACAGAATAAAGTTGTCGAGGAGCTTCATAATATATTTTCTGATGATCCCGATCGACCAGCAACATTAAAAGACCTGAACGAAATGAAATATCTGGAATTGGTAATAAAAGAAGCGTTGAGGTTATACCCACCAGCTGTTTTTATGTCTAGGCAACCCGAAAGAGACATCAAACACAGTAAAACAGTACCTCCAACGCATAAAAACTAAAAATAACTAAACCAATTAAAATTGCAGAGAATTTTGTGTTTCCATACTACTCTCAGCTGACCATCTTCATTTATGGAGTCCACCACAATCCGCAATATTACGAAGATCCTGAAAAATTCATTCCTGAAAGGTTTCTACCCGAAAACCAGATGAAACGGCACCCTTTTAGCTATCTGGCGTTCAGTGCTGGGCCTAGAAATTGTATTGGTGAGTTTGTTGCTTCAATTATAATCATTTTGTGTTTGATTTTACGATTTTTAGGAGCGAAATTCGCAATGCTTGAGCTGAAATCGACAATTTCGCACATATTGAGGCATTACAAGCTATTGCCTGTTGAAGGCTACAAACCGCATTTGATTCCTTTGGTGATTTTGAAAGCTAAAAAGGGTGTTTTGGTCAAACTGGAAGACAGGAAAGATTTGACAGATCTGATAGATTAGTGATATCTTTGCAATTTCTTTGAATATAAAATATAAATATATATTGGATATTATGTTTGTTTCGTTTTATTCTTGAGGCGGGTGGACACCGCCGTTTGAAGATTTCAGCAAAGAAAAAAAATTGGTGTTTTCAAGGTATATAAAGCACAAACTTCATTATCAGTAAAACTCAAGAAGGCGCTAGAGGCCCTTACCCTATTCAACCACATCTGCGAAACAAGTCTAAAAATGAGATACAACGTATAAACCATTCCCCTTCTCAAGTAATTGACAACATGATAGAGCATCATATTTTCTAATGAGAAAAGCTATAGCATGTAGTTAAAACTCGACCATTTCGAAGATGCGTCCAGAAGCTCACCTTTTGTAACTATGTATTAAAATGTACTATCGTGGCCATATGTTATGTCCGCTCTTTTGACGTCGATTTTCTCGCAAACCTAGGGAAAAAAAATTAAAAAATCTGATGCTGTCCTTGATTAATATGCTACAACTCATAAAAATTAGAAAGCTGTATATGTTGGCGTTTACCCAATTTATCCAAATTAAGAAGAATTGGCGCTGTTTTTGCCCCGTAAATTTCATTTGTTTAACTTTAACATTACCTAAGATTCCGATTCCATATTGTTTTGTATTGATTCGAGG
This sequence comes from Aphodius sticticus, assembly GCA_963966075.1. Lineage (NCBI taxonomy): Eukaryota > Metazoa > Arthropoda > Insecta > Coleoptera > Scarabaeidae > Aphodius > Aphodius sticticus. The sequence continues at coordinate 2,887,994 of OZ014514.1, forward strand.
GTTTGAATGATCTGTCAATCATTTATCAATTGCGAAGGTGATGCGAAATAAAATGCGAAGAAACTGTTGATAACTTTAATGCGACTGTCCAACACGACAGTCGATACACCAATATTACACATATAAACACAGGTCGGTAAGAACGCTGATATAGCAGGAAGTTGCTTACATTATAAAAGCGTTCAGAGAAGAAACATACTAAGCAAATCTTAACACATATCATCATGGGCGCCGTTACATATGGGCAGGGGGGGGGGGGCGCTTGCCCCCCCCCCCTGGATTTCGAACCCAACTACCGCTACGCGAAAAATGAAAAAAATAGGAGTGGGCGAGAAATTTGTGATCGATCTTTGATCACAATTGAAGACCGAGAAATAGATCTGATCGATAAATCGGTTATTATCATATCAGATGGATCTTATGATCATAGATCAGGTGGATCTCGCATATCAAACCGAATTGAAAGCTATGTATTTATTTAACAGACAGGTCAGTCGCCGCCCGGCCTGTATGTAAAATATTTTCGCGGCTAGGCTTGAAAGTTAGTAACTAAACGCCTAGCGGGCAATTAGCATCTTTCGTGTCCCTACAAAGATGCAAAAATGACATTTTCGTATAGTGAAGGATGAAATTAAAATCACTAGATAAATGATGACTATTTCGATTATTATCAGCTATTGTCACCAATGTCAGTTTTATTAGATATTGCGATATTGCCCTCTCGTAACAGTCGCGAAAGAGCCACAAGATGACAAGATACGGTATCTAAATTTTGCGCTGCAGTCCAAAATAAGTGTTGTTGTATGCACTTTTATTTGATCGTACTTATTAGTTTCCATTACTTCACAATTTTTGGCACTGCTGAGCAGTTTATCTTAATTGCACTGGGTGTTAAACTAATAAGCGTAGAATATATAGATAAGGTATAATAGTCAACTATTGGTAGTAGACAAAATTTTGATAACGAACTCATGTCCAGATAGACGCCGTTTAGGAACTGCAGAGAGCCGGAATATTGTACCAACTTTAGAAATTGCTTTAGTAAAGTAGGTTGTATAAAGTATTATAGAATAACTATTTTAAAATCAAATAATTTAAAAGATTTATAGATAACCCATTATTGGCCAAAATTGGTACTAAAATTACAAAACTTCGGTTAATGAAAAGGGAGTTTAAAAAACGTTGAATAATAAAAAATTTCAGACAAAAGTTATTTGGCATTAAAAGGGCCATCCATGACAATAGATTCTCTATGCTGTTTGTGATATTGGTACCATTTTAGACTCTCTCCAGCGTTGACACAATACATTTCCGTACATGCGTTCGTTCAAAAGTTAGTGGTTGACCTAACATTGTCGCCTTAAAAGTGTTCAAGCATAATAGTAAAATAAAAAATATTATTTCGTCGTCGATTATCCTTAACACAGAATTTTCAAATTAATCAATTTTTCTCTACATTTAGTCATTATTTCTCGTTAACGAGGTAAATTTGAAAATAATATTGTTGCCTTTTTATTGTTTATCAAATTGTTATTAAGATATTGTATCAGATTCTCGATGACCACGAGCTAGAAATTATTATAGGAAATTAACAACAATTTTCTCGTAACGTATTAAAAAGTAATAAAAAGGCTACAATATTGGTTGAAAATTATACAAAATCTTAAATTCTAGAATAAGAGTTCAATGATTCAGAAATAAAATATATTTACAAACAATTATTAATTAAAAATATTAATCCCACATTAATAATCGATAGAAAGACTTGATATTCAACGAATATTAATATATAATAAGTAAGTGTTGTCGAGCATACAGGGATCACGACCATGGATGACTATTAACACACAAAAATGTGAACAAAAACATTTCACTACCTTAAAGCGATAAAGATTTTTCAGAGTGTATGCAAAATAACACAAAACGAAAATGCTGCAAAACAGTTACTGGCATAGTCCTTAATATTGCTCCACCATTTAATACTAAAAAAAAATTTAGCCCCCCCCCTGGAACATTTTCAAACGGCGCCCATGCATATCATCAAAGAAATACAATTATTCCGAATGCCTTCTGCTATATCCGTTTTAACAAGAAGAAACGTAACCTGAAACGTAACGTGTAACGTAACGTGAAACGTAACGTGAAACGTAACGTGAAACGTAACGTGAAACGTAACGTGAAACGTAACGTGAAACGTAACGTGAAACGTAACGTGTAACGTGTGAATATCTGCTCCTCAAAGTTTAGAAGAAAGTAACCAAATTTTTATTTGGTTTAGGAAAAGACTTAAGCTAGTAACTTGCATGACTTTTAAATATACAAGGTTATGTATTTGTAACCCGCTAAAGAAAAAAATATTGCCGCAACATTTCTACAATATGTTTCTGTGATTTGGTAATATTGGTTTTATGTATTATTTAATATAACTGTTATATCTAGGCAACCTCTTATGTCCTACCGCGGATACATAACAATCAATGTTACTGAAATATCAAAGTTACATATTACATACATTATTTGTAACATTTAAACAACGTTATAACGTTGTTTAAATATTACAAATTTACGTGACTAGGAGACTTTTTGCTCGTTGATCAAACAATCGAAAAATGTATAATGGATATTTGGGTAGTGAGCCAATTAAAAGCCTTGTCTTAGTTGACCTTTTTTATTAAATCCAATATTTCGCTAACGATTGCTAGCTTTATCAAGGAAGCTAAAAATTCATTTCGAGGTTAGAACATGTGAAAAGTTTAATATAAGTCTACTTACAATAAATAGTCTAGGCTACATGGATAATGAGCTATTCTTCACTGCTATGAAGAATAGAGTGCTAAAGTTGTCACATCAGCGGTTCCATCCGAGCAACTTGGATAAACTTTTTAACATCTTCATTAATAATGGTTACCCTAGGAGGCTGTTGATGAATTTATTATATAACACTCGCAGACCACCACCAGTGACTGACATGACCGCCCCCCCCCCCCCCCCCTATAAACAATTCTTTAATATTATATAAGAAGTTGCCCTATTTGCCGGGACTATCCCAAAAACTATCAGACATTTTTCGACTCCCTGGTCTAAAAATAGCTTTTTACAACCTCATGACAGTTAATAGGTTTTTTTCCAAATTAAAACAAAAAACACTTTTAGAAAAGATGTCAGGTGTAGTCTATTGTGTGCCGTGTGGGGGATTCAACCTTAAATACGTAGGACAAACAGGGGGTTGGCTCAAAACACGCATGTACCAACACAAACATGACATTACCAAAAACAAGGACACCAGCGCCCTTGCACAGCATGCAAAAACAACCTCACATAACATAGATTTTCAAAACGTTAAAATATTGTTTAAAAAGAAATTCCTAAGGGAAAGATTGTTTTTTGAGATGATTGCCATTGAGACAACTGACTCCACGATGAATTTGAGGTCTGACGTCGACGGGTTGAGCACAATGTATAGTTATTTGTTAAATAAACCAAGTGTTTCTAGTTCTGATGATTCCATCTCAGACACTGGCAACTTGAGTGAACTAATTTTCTAGTGACGTTGTGTCATGGTCGACCTGTTTCGTTATCCAGTATTCTAAAGTTCAAATTTCAAATTTCAAATGTTTCCCGCCATTGTATAGCACTGTGACGTTGGCTGCGGCTTATTCAGTTCTATTTAATGTCAATTCATAACCAACAAAAGTTGCTGTCATAGACTTGGTATCTACTTTCAAGAATTTTAATTTTAATCCATCTTTATCACACCACTGCAAATGTCATCATTAATCAAACATCACTTCATTATCCATGTAGCCTAGACTATTTATTGTAAGTAGACTTATATTAAACTTTTCACATGTTCTAACCTCGAAATGAATTTTTAGCTTCCTTGATAAAGCTAGCAATCGTTAGCGAAATATTGGATTTAATAAAAAAGGTCAACTAAGACAAGGCTTTTAATTGGCTCACTACCCAAATATCCATTATACATTTTTCGATTACAAATTTAATAATGTAGTAAACTTGTATTTAAATCGTTGTTGAAATAAAAACATTACTTCAACATCACAGTGATAAGTCGGTAACATCTTTTGTAATATTAAACATCATTTTAATTACAAGCAATAAATATTATTTGTAATATTTTGACCAGTTATATTGAAATGGAGCATCATTTTGTGCAATATTTGAACAACACATAGGTATAACAAGAATGCAAAATTTTTATAATATTTTAGCATACTCCCGAATTACGCAGGGCGTATGACGGTATCAGACATTAAGCCGGCAACAAACACCAGTAAATTAATATCAGCCGGTGGTCAGGACGAACGTCGAATCGTATGCAATACGTAAATGCCCCCCTCGTACAGGGTTCACTATTTATACTGAAAGATGAGGTGAATTGATATTAGCATTTACCAGCGCCATCTAACAGACGCTAGGCGTACTACCTAACTGATGTATTTATGTAGATAAAATGTTTCAAAGAAATGTTGTTTCGAGTTTGTAAAAATATGATGCACTTATGTAGATAAAATGTTGTCAATACCATGTTGTTTCCAGATTGTATAAATATGATGTATTTATTTAGATAAAATGTTTCAATGTAATGTTATGCCCATATTGTAAACATATGCTGTATTTATGTAGATAAAATGTTGTCAATGAAATGTTGTCTCAAGATTGTAGAAATATGTTGCATTTATATAGCTATAAAATGTTGTCATTGAAATATTGTGTTGATAATGTTAGACAAACATCGTAATAACATAACATAATTACATTTACACAAGTTACCTTCTTACAATATTACAGAAAGTTGTCGCGATATTGCTTGTTTAGCGGGTTCTTTTGTTGCAAAAGTAGACATGAGTTTATTTGCTAAAACTCCCTCCAATGACCAATCTCTTTGGGGCCTCATAGGCAAGACTACTCTAAAGTTCAATTTCATATTCTTACTAGGGTAGTTTACTAATTACCAAATTAATTTATAGTTTATAAAAGATAGATTTTGGTCCCCAACCGTCCGAAGCGTCCGAAAACTTTTGACCGTCCTCGTATAGCTTTAGGTGGGACACGATCTGGATATTTACTTTACAGTCATCGTCCAGGAATTCATTTCGAAATAATGCGCTGATGTGCATTTCTGTACCTATTTGTCATATTATAACGTCATTTTAGTCATTTACAACCAAAGTGAATAGCAAGTATAAGAGAAAATAGTGCGAAATAAGGAATTTTAGGTGAGTTCTGAGCACCTGTAAGAACACTATTTGAACGCGCCCTGAGCAACTCCCAGAATGCAACATAACCCTATCTCGCGATCGTCTTTTGTTGTTTGATAAAAATATAACAGTGTTTACTTGATTTAAGTTATCTAAAGATATAAATTATTAAAAGATTATCGATGATAAAAAATGATTGATGCGGATTGAATTTTCAATTGGTATCAATTGATGTGTGGTCTTTAGATTAAAAAGTGTTCAGTTCGTTTTATTATTTTTTTAAGACGACTTTGATAGGTTTTTCAAGTTTTATCACTACAGGAAGTAAGTTTAAACGTAATATAAACGGTTTTTATGAGTAATTTCGTGGTTTATAACAATTCTTTATAACAATTCAGTTTTTTTTTCCTGTTAGATTAGTTTCAAATGTGTTATTTAAACTTCTTAAACTAATTTACCGTATTTTTCTTGCAGAATGGATGATTTAGATAAACAATTAGCTGAGTTACAATTATTAAACAGTACCGATCTACCGCCAAACCCTACAGGTCAACAGCATGGTTCTCCGGAGAAAAAAGTGGCCCCAAAAGTACCGCCAAAACCTAAAAAACCACAACCGCAGGTCAGTTTCTTTATAAAAATATATAACAAACACTTTTTTTCTAACAAAACTTGCGTTTTAGGTACCGCAATCCTATGCTGTCCGTCAAAACGTAGAACCTGCGTACGCGTCACGTTTACAACATTCCGGGGGCCCCCCGCCAAATTTTTATTCAAACGTAGCCCCTCGTCCGATGCACAGCCAATCTCCGTCGAATAGTTCGACGCTGCCGTTAGGTGCTAGCATGTCTCAGAGCAGTTTGTACGCGAATAGCGATCATTACGCTAATATAAGAGTGGACGTTGATAGGCAGGCGCAAAATCAGTACCAAAACGTGCAGGGATTGACGCAGCGGCAACCGATGTCGCATTTGCCGCAGAGGTCCCACGATGGGGCCCAAGGGCCCCACGGCGGGGCCCCCCAACAACCGAGCAGGATGTCCGATTACGTGCGGTACGGTAACGTGCCGAATATGAGGGATAACCGTCAACAACTCGTGTACAGTAACGTGATGCATGCGCCGCATCAGGGGAACGTTTACGGGAATTTGCCGAGAGGGAATAACTTGTATGCGAATGGAGGTTAGTTTCGATGCTTTTAGAGTATTTTTTTGCGGTTTCCGTTAATTAAAAAGATTGTGGAATCATGAATAAGAATCTAAAACTAAACGCAAGTTCAGACAGGTTAAGGGGAGTCCATACCCCCTACGTTTTGCTTGCAAAACACGCAAAAGTTCTGAGGCTTTTTCTCAGCAATTAGTTCACATAATCGTAAAGGAATACACCAAACTAAAGATAAAAGATATATAATTTTGCGTCTAGTGGTAAATTTTTGATAGTTCTGTTCGTTTTTGACAAATCTATTTCTGAATATGACATAAAATTGGCTGATTTTGCAATTTTTTTTAGAAGAACTCAGGTTAAAGTTGAAAAAAGTACCACATAATAGGTCTAAGTTACACCTTCCTTTATAAGTGTACAAAATTTCACGTAAAAATATCAATATGTTACATGATTTTTTCACTCAAAACTTTACTTCTTCGAGTACATGAGTAAGTTATATTTTATCACGTAGCGTGGATACAACAACAAGTAATACATATACATTACCACAGCAAGTAACACACCTTTATCTATAGTTTGATGTATAACATAAGAGAATTGATACAACATTAAGCTTATTATAGGACGTACCAGCAGTACTGATTCCTCTTAAGGATTTTGTTGTTTAATTTTTAACTGTAGAATTTATGTTTATGTGGTGCTAATGGCTTTGATTGTTAATAATATTTATTATTAATAATTGTTAGACAGTTATGTTTTACCGTTTTTAAACAAAGTATAAAATAAGGCCTTACTATTGGTTGCAAAAGTAATGAGCCCTGTGTTTGGATACCCGTAACTCTGCAACGACTTAACAAAAAAAAATGAAATAAAGTGCGTTATACTCCTGAATCATTTCTACATAACATGAGTGACTATCAAATTGTTCCGCCTATCGCTTTAGACGTGAGCGCAAGAGAAGTAAAAAAAGGTACCCGATTTTTGCGGTTTTAAAATAACGCTCGACTTTCCGATTTTTTTTCTCCTAAACCGCTTACCACAAAAATTTAAATTTGTATTCAGGTCACAGTTAGAGTCTCTTCTATACACTGGTGTTTTTATTTTCTTGATTTCTTATGTAATAAAGTCTGTAAGCGAGCTTTTTATGGACACGGATATCTCGGAAACGAACGATAGCAGGACAACGCAGTTAGCACGTAAACAATCCTTATTTATTGTGATACTCATCCATTGATGTATAATAACATTAAAGTTATTTGGGAATGTTTAAGAGTGAAAAGAATGTGATCGATCCGGTGCGCAGGATGGTTCCCCTCGGGGACAACGGGAATTGACGGGCTTCTAGCCATTCCTATATTTTAAGATGCACACAGACAATAATAGACAAGCTTAAATAAAATAGCTCATTAACTTTTTTAAAGAGTTAATATCGGATGAATGCTTTGACAACATTATCTTAGAAGCTAAAAATTAACTAACGACATTAAAAAGAAAGTTTAGACGAACTCATACAAATATCAAAAGAGAAATATAAAGTTTTCATACTATATCCAGAAACTTAAAGAAAATAATATAAGTAAAAATAAATTACTGGCATATTGCAAAGATATGGAAAACGTCTTAACAGATGGTGATTCCTCCTATCTTAACCCTTTACAATTAACTGACGAAATAGTAGTCCAGTCATTTTAGATTTGAGTAGACACATAATTCGCCCGCTTATGAAAATAATATCAAAATTTTTGCTGAATCTTTGATGATATTATTATTAAAATTAATTAAAAACTATCAGTGATTAAAAAATTTGCCATGAAATCAAATCAACATATCCGAAAATATTAAGCAGAACAAATTATAAGATGAAATTTTGATGAAGATTTGGTTACATGATAAAAAATCTGATGTGGCCAGGCACATGACTTTATCATACCATATATAAAATTAATAGTTTAGCTGCATGAGATTCTATTTGATCGAGATCGGCTATGTCTGCATTAAAATAAAACTAGTAGAACTAGACAGATATCTCGATCAAAGCTGCGTTCGGATATTGTACTCCGTTGACACCGGGTACACCGTCCAAATGACACCTACGTGTTATCGGGTGTAAAAAGTGTAACGGTGTTCAATATCCGAACGCAGCCTATATTGACAGTAGTATTTTCAAAACATTAGCGTTTGACACTAGCTACTGTCATTAGAATCAAAAAATCTGACATATCCTGGCTACTAGTTTTAAAGCAGTACGACCGATCTCGATGAAATAGAATTTGCTCATGCAGCTAAACTATAAATTCTACCAAAAAATGTCATATACATAAATTATAGAAAATTTCCTCTCCTTTAATTTATTATTTAACTATTTTGACGACATTACACAAATAGCGGCTCATTTGCAAAATCTTTGAAAAATGCTATGAGTAAACCACCAGTTCCTTTGGACCCTTTTCAACAGAAAGCTTTTCAGCTCTAAGTTTGGTTATGAAACTTCTAAATATGAAGTTTCGTCCCGACACCTATAGTAGTTTCTCCGGAATCGTCGCCACAAACGCGGGTACACACACACACACACACACACATACACACACACATACACACACACACACAGACATTTTTTGTACCTTGGTCAAAAATGTTCAGGGGACCCAAAAAGACATATTTCCGCTCAAAAATTTTTTTTGGCATGATTACAATACTTTACATACTGCGTATGATAAAGTAACAAAGAATTTATCATAATAGTTTGTCATGTACAGTAGAACTCTAATTATCCGGACCTCGATTATCCGGATTAGAGAAATTTTAAAATTCTTTTAACTAAAACATTATTTTGTTTAATAGATTTTAGGTTAGAATACCAAAAAAAATTAACAACAAAAAGTTCTTTGTACAGTATAAAACCGACTATAGCTGATTTGTAACGATCGATTCCTGAAACCCCGCGATGTATCCGTCCGCAGTTATAAAGTTATAAGTATAACACATACACCCTTACTTGTATATACCGGGTGGTCGTTTTAACTTGAGACTTCTAAATATCTCTACGTTGTACCATGAGTAGACATGACAGTCGTCGCTTTGACTGCCAGACGGCGAGCGCATTATGGAGCGCATCTCATGCAGTGGTAGCGGTTGTAACTACCGCAGACGCCACAAACTTCCATCGTCAATAACTTTTGATATTATTATCATCGTACGAAAAAAATGTTCAGACAAAAGCTTCTTCTTATTTAGCGTAAAATCAAAATATGATAAAAAATTTGGGTATTCCCATTTAAAAAAATGAAGTTAACCTCATTTTCACCGATTGCAGCGCCATCTGCAATGAAACTGATATCGCCATCTCATTTCTCCTTTTGCGTCCTACAAGTTTATTTAAGACACTTTTGTCTCAAGTTAAAACGACCACCCGGTATAAGCGCACACATTAGCTTTGTTGGCTGAGCGCGTTCGGAACGTGTTCGGGACTTAATTTATATTGGACCAGATGCGTTGTGTGATAATGGTAGGGAAATCATAGCGAGACATCGGATTGGTCCAATATAAAAGAGTACCTGAACTAGTTCGGGATTCGCTCAGCGAACAAAGCTATTATCAGATTTCCGTAGTGTACTTAACCTTTTGTTGTGATCTGTAGTGCCGATTTGAAATTCTTTACTCATTAAATTGTAGAGTGATGGCACCAAAAATAAAACGTCTTGTTTTAACCGCGAAGGAGAAAATGATAATCTTTGATAGTCTAGCAAAAGGTGACTGCGCGAAAAAGTTTGCCGTTGAGTATGGTGTCGGAGTTATAACGATTTTAAACATAATGGAAAAGGCTGATTCGGTAAAAATCCATTTCAAAATTGAAAATGAAGATGGAAATTCATGTAGAAAATCTTTGAAATGGCCTGTAAATGAAAAGTTGAGCATGCGGTTTACACTTGGTTTGTACAAAACCGTTCTCGATGCTAGCCCTAGTTTCAGAAAAGGCATTATTGTTTAATAAAAAAAATAGAAGGGGATTTGTAATTTCAGGCAAGATAAGGTTGACTTAGAAAATTTAAAGAAAGGCATGGTATTTGTGAACTCGAAATTCACGGCGAAAAAGAGTCTTCCGGCAAGCATTCCGCAGATACGTTAGTTTCAGTATTTACAACAACAAAGTTTTCAGGACAATTAGATAAAGATTTTGTCTACAATGCGGATGAAACTGGTTTGTACTGGAAAGCCCTGCCTAGAAGACCACTGGTTAAAAAAAAAACTTACTTCACCTGGGTATAAGAGCAATGATTGTCTCACAATGAAAAATCCAGTTATCCGGATTTTTGATTATCCGGACCGGGTCTGGTCCCATTTAATCCAGATAATTGGAGTTCTACTATACCTTCATTTTTCTTCTTTAATATGGTGTATAATTTGTTCTGCTAAGGTTAATTCTTTCGGAGATATTGATGCAAGCATTTCATCGCAATCGAATTAATTGCGATATTTAATGACTTTGCGTCTAGAATGACAAGACTATAGACCTTGTCCCCTGAAGGCCCAGCTGGCGTTTTTAAAATCATTACATCCCTTAACATTGGGCCAAATTTAAGCGTTGCTTTAAGAATTTTCTTAATTTCTAAACTAAAAATAATAAAATATTACTAGCAATGTTGGCCATTGAACATGAATTGACATTAGATCTGAACGAAGTTGTTTGTGATTTTGCAGAAAAAAAGGTTCGATAGAGATTATTTTAATTTAGCTTTTAACATTGTATATTCTGTTAAGAAGTAGTATTCATATTTTGTTGTTTTAAAAGTATTGTTTTTACTAGTTTTAGTTCCAAAGTTTTGTGTTCTTAATATACAAAAATTTCGTAAATATTGCATGAGTGTAGACCGTATTTTTCTGGATCATGTTTTTTTTATATAAAACTGTTTTCTTTTAATTTTAAAGTTTTTGAAATTTTGGGGCGGCACTTTTGAGTCTTGCCTACGGCGGCAAAAACGCTAGGGCCGGCCCTGCTAGGGGAAGAAAATTTTGATAGTCAATCATGTTATGTAGAAATGATTCAGGAGTATAACACAGTTTATTTCAATTTTTTTTGTTCAGTCGTTGCAAAGTTACGAACCTCCAAACACAGGGGTCAATACTTTTGCAAGCGACAGTAGTCTTCTTCAGTCTGCCCTCTCTACCTCATCTGTACAGTCGAGACCGGATATAACGAACTCCGGATATAACGAACGCCCGCTTGTAACGACCAAGAAAGAAAGTCCCGTCAGATCGCCGTATAGTTACATGTATGTTTAGCTCGCTTATAACGAACGCGTATATAACGACCGCCCGGATATTACCACCAAGTTTTTATCCATTTTTAGTTCTACAAGTTCGGTTATAACGACCAGTTAACGAACACTCAGCACAAAATCTAGTCGGATGTCTCCTGCCCGCAAAACTTAACCTATTTTCGCCAACAGGACTAATAGGAGAACCCCTACCGTTTGTTTCACTATTCCGTGGTTACGTCTCCTCTACTTCCCACCTCTATTTTTCTTATCTCGTAAGACTTTTAGCTTGGATATATGCATTAATACAAAGTTTATTTAAAAAAATATGTAGCTATGTACAAGGGATTTCTTTAAGAGCGACGCATTTCGTTTTTTCAATTAAAAGACTTGTGGGTTAGTTATGGAAATGATTTTTATTTCAAATGAAAGTATAATCGATGCTATTATTTATGAAATACGACATCATTCAAATGTCCGCCGCGGAAGCGCTGGCACGAGTGAATACGCTGGACCCAATTTTCCATAACTCGAGTACACAAATCGGTCGAAATACCAGGAATTTTGCATTCGATGTTGGCCTGCAGATGTTCTAACGTTTCTGGCTTGTTGGCATAGACCAGCTATTTAATGTAACCCCAAAGAAAATCTAAAGGGATTAAAGACAGAAACGTTAAAACACTGCAGGCCAAAATCGAACGCAAAATTCCTGATATTTCGACCGATTTGTGTACTCGAGTCATGGAAAATTGGGTCCAGCGTATTCACTCGTCCAGCGCTTCAGCGGCCGACATTTGAATGATGTCGTATTGCCATAAATAAAATATGCCATAAATAATGGCATCGATTATACTTTCATTTGAAATAAAAATCATTTCCATAACTAACCCACAAGTCTTTTAATTGAAGAAAAAAAACATAATGCGTCGCTCTTAATGAAAACCACTATACTTATAAGAAATGTATGTAATGGTTTAAAACACAGATAATTTATGTTTATTCTGTGTTCTTTATTATGTATTCTGTTGATTTTATTTCATTTTTATTCAATTTTAGTTAAGTTTTTATTTATTAACCTAGAAAAAACATCAAATATCGCATGTCTGCTTATAACGAACGACTGCTTGTAACGAACTAGCGACATGGCCCCTTGAGTGTTCGTTATATCCGGTCACGACTGTATTTTAAATTTTCTTGCATCTCGGATTTCAATGTTTTCTTTTTCTTGGCGCATCTTTTTTCGGTGACAATAAATTAATCAATAAAAAAAAATATCAAAACGAATAAAAATTTTAAAAATAAAAAAAAATTAAATTTAGTGCAGTTTTTTTATAAAGTGTAGTTTAAAAAAATATTTTTTGCATAAATTTATTACAACTTTCATGCAGATGATCTTCCCCCCCCACCTCCAGAATTGGAAGCATCACACATGGGCGAATATGGCTCTGAACCTGAAGAATTTCCCCCTCCACCTTCCCCTGTGAGCTCAAGCTACAGCGAGCTCCGTAGGGCTACACAACCCGGACAAGACTACAACAACTACAGAATGGGACCAGTAAGTTTTTTTCCTTAGTTTATTTTATTGTTAATTTATTTTATATTTAATACTTACCTTAGTTGCTTTTATTTTCTCCATAAATTAACTTTAAACTTAGATTAGTTACTTTTATTTACTTCTTTTTGTTTACATTGACTTCCAAATTATTAACCATGACGTATTTTGCTTAGTTTAGCGACACAGAATCATTATATGGGATCAGCAGTCAGGTAAAACTAATATTCAGTCTTTTCTAAACTAACATTGAATTAATTAATAATTAATTACGATTTAATAATAAAAAAGATTATTATTAACAGCCAGTCATACGCATCTAATCAAAATTCACACCTGTCAAAACACCTGTCAAACTGACAGTTCGAAATTGTGAGGTTACGTATCCATTTTGCAAGGTTATGTTTCATTCGATGCTTACGACTGTCAGGAATCCGTTTGTCGATTATTTTTTCTTATACTTAACCGTACAATTTTGACAGTCTTCGACGTACGAGTCTATTTACGAGCCGATTAATCCGAGGCCCCCGAGTCAAATGTCGTCTCGTTCAAACTATTCATTGTACGCTCCGTATAGTGGAGGAAGTCAAATGTCTGGGCCGAGTCAGTCGGCAAGCAGAATCGGAAATAATAAAGAGCACGAAGTTGATACGTTGACAAATTTGTTGGTGCAAGGAATGGGAAATGAGCCCGAAGGGGATTACTATGGTGTCTGCGTAAAATGCCACATGAAAGTGAGTATAAAGTAATATTTTTTTGGGTTTTATCAATATAATATTTTATAAGATAGAAGACTAAGTTATAGGATATGAGTAAAAATATTAAATGAACTTACTTAAATCCCATTCTTAAATAAATTTCGCATTGAAGATAGATCTTGGGTAAATCCGATGTCTGCATAAAAATAAACATAACCTCCAAATCAATGAGAGCAAGATGCATTCTTGAGCGCATTAGTTTTATTATTACAGTAGAGCGTCGATAATCTGAAGTAATTGTGACCAAAGGTGGTTCGGATTATCAAATATTGCAGCTAAATACTCGAAAATACGAATATTGGATGCAAGATATAAAACAAAAGCAATATATTTCTTTAAACAGGAATCGACAAAAAGGTTTTTTCTCGGTTATTCAGTGATTTATTTTTTAATATTTCTTTTTTGGGCGTTTGGATTAGCAGGCGAATTCAACCTCTATTTTGGAGTACAATTTATAATAGTATCCCAATTTGTCAAAATATGAGAAATATCCAGTCACTGAACAAAACTTCAATGATTGCGCAACCGAAATGGCAATTTGACGTCAGACCCTCTTCTTAGTTTAAATGATTCTTACTTACATGATATTTCATGATCAATCACTCTTTTTTCATTTTTCTTCTTAAACTGTACTAGATATCAAAGATATCTCCAAGAACACAAAAATCTATGACATGTGAACCTATCTTAAAAAATCTGTGGTGGCGACGCACATGACTTTATCATACTATATATGAAATTAATAGTTTAGCTGCATGAGATTGTCAAAAGATCAGCGTTTGACTCTACCTACTGTCATTAGAAAGAAAATATCTGTCAAATCCTGGCTAACTAGTTTTATATTAATGCAGACATGACCGATCTCGATCAAATAGAATTTTCTCATGCAGCTAAACTATTAATTTTACCAAAAAATGTCACAGACATAAATTATACATAATGTCCTCTACTTTAATTTATTATTTAATTATTTTGACGAAATTACAGAAATGGCGGCTCATTTGCAAAATCGTTAAAAAATGCTAAGAGTAAACGTCCAGTTCCTTTGGACCCTTTTGAACAAAAAGCTTTTCAGCCCTAAGTTTGGTCATGAAACTTCTAAATATAATGTTTTTAGTAGTACACATACACACACACACACACACACACACACACACAGACATTTTTTGTGTTTCATACTATATATGATATAGTAAAAAAGTTTTATTGATTATTTTTACATATAACACAGGGTTGTTATAAAAACGTTTTTTTTTATTTTGAACATAACAAACATGTTTTTTTTTATAAAATGATGTTTTTAAACACGCAACAATGTTTTTAAACACTTCGCAAAAAAAAACATGTTTTAAAACATGAAAAAAACATGTTTTAAATCACAAAAAAACATGTTTTAAATAAGGATTAAAAGGTTGTTTTAAATCACGCAATTGTTCTATTGTAAACATTTTCATCGGCGTTTTTTCATACGTCAGTTTCACAGTAGAGCTAAATCTGTTGTGTGAATGACTTTTTGTTGTGACGCTAGAGGGTGCCAGTAATGCAATGTCGGCCAAAATCGATTTAGTTAGTGTTTATTTATTCATAGTTTATTCATAGACCAATTCATAGTCACCAAGTTAATACACAAAAAAGTTTTGGCGTTGCGTTCGTGATCAAAATTGACGATCGATATATTTTTGTGTTCAGAATGTCATCCTGATAGAATATATCACACAAAGAATATAGAGTGCCATTTAAAATTTCAATGATGACGTCATTTCCGGAAAAACCGGAAGTCATATTAACCTCAAGACTATCTCAAATAATGGAATTTTTTGTCTATTAACACTTTCCCAAAATTCATTCGTCCAGTTTTATAAACAAAAAAGTAAACGGGAGTACCTATGGCGTGCGTCACCCGGTATGTTATTAAGTTATTCTAAAAGTTTTTGTTCATTGTAGTTACATGTTATCACTGAATGTATTATTATATTTTATAAAGAACTTTTTTTTTATTAGTAAATACAATATTTAAATATTTTTTTGATTTTTTAATTGATCCATGCATAAAAATCTTGAAGACCAGCATACAACTCTGAATAAATAATTAAATATGTTGTCCAAATTTCGGTAGTTTAAAACACATATTTTAAACTTTTAAACAAACTGTTTTAAACAAGTTGAAAATAAAATACTTTAAAACAAAATATGTGTTTTAAAACATGTTTAAAATAATGTGTTAAAACAAAGTATTTTAAACATTAGAACAAACTGTTTTAAAAGAAAACGTTTTATACATTTAAAACAAACTGTTTTAAACATGTTAAAAAAAAATGATTTAAAACAAAATATTTGTTTTAAAACATGTTTAAAACAATGTTTTAAAACATAACAACCCTGATATAACAGCAATTAGTAAATATTTGAACTTATATTGTTACCTTTTAAGTGTTCATATAATATTAATAGCAACAATTTTGAATTTTGTCGTTGATTATCACTATCGCAAAACTTTCGAATTGGTCAACTTTATCTTAATTTTTAATCATTATTTCTCGTGAATTTGTTAAATTCTAAAATAAAATTGTTGCCTATCTATTGCTTATTAATTTGTTATTAAGAATTTTTATGCGATACTTGGACACGATTATAGAATTTTCTATTGTGTCCATTTTGTCTCTCTACTTTTGATTTTAAACATTCTCTCGATAATTTGGTGAATTCATAATCTGGTTGACTTTCTTTTTGTATTAGTTTAGTATTAGCATTTTTATCGGTGGACGATTTTAAACATTTTCTCTCGACAACTGAGTCAATTGCAACTAATATTATCGTATTTCTAATGTTTGTTAATTTGGTATACTTACTTTATTAATATGCTTATTCTTAGCATATTAATATGCTTATTCTTAGCATATTAATAAACAATAATAAGGAAATAAGGTGTTCTTACTTTTATAATGTTAATTGAATAATTTCAATGTTTGAACTTATTAAAATATGTATCTAATTTTAGATCGTTGGCGAAAATACTGGATGTACGGCAATGGACGAAATCTATCATACAAAGTGTTTCACATGTCACTGTTGTGCAATTAACCTACAAGGAAAGCCATTCTACTGCCTGGATGGAAAGCCGTTCTGTAAAGAAGATTACATGGTAAGAAAAATAACGCATTCGATAATTTTCATTTATGCAATTTTTTTTATTTTATTTATGTATTTATTTGTTTTGGTTTAGAATACCTTGGAAAAGTGTTGCGTTTGTTTGAAACCGATCCTGGACAGAATCCTGAGGGCGACCGGCAAACCGTACCATCCAAAATGCTTCCGTTGCGTCATCTGCGGAAAAAGTTTAGATGGTATCCCGTTTACAGTTGATGCAACAAATCAGATTCATTGCATAGAAGATTTCCATAAGTAAGTATTATTCTACTAATTTATGATCAAGTAGGGTAAAAAACAAGACTGCAACATGCTAAAAATGAGGTAAAAGCTAGATATGCAATTTAAAAATATTCAAATGTGTTGGTTTTATTTGCATGAAATAATAACTACATTGCAGTTTAAAATTTCTATTTTAAGAAAGTAAAAATTCTTGTATTTGTCAATACATATTAAATATTACTAATATTGAACATTAACCCCTTAACCGGCAGATTTTGAAACTTGCGCTGTGGCTGCAGCGGCAGGTTATTTTCGGCATAGTATCGAGTTACTGGAAATAGAAATTATGACAAGACGACTATCCACATATACAAACACATGCACGCACAGCACTCACACACGCACACGCACACACACACACACGCACACGCACAAAAGTGATTCAAAGTGATCGTGAGCAAAGAGATCCAAAGTGTTTCGGAGCAAAGTGATCCGGGGCAAAGTGATCCGGAGCAAAGTGATTCAAAGTGATCGTGAGCAAAGAGATCCCAAAGTGTTTCGGAGTAAAGTGATACGGGGCAAAGTGATCCAAAGTGATCCGGAGCAAAGTGATTCAAAGTGATCGTGAGCAAAGAGATCCAAAGTGTTTCGGAGTAAAGTGATCCGGGGCAAAGTGATCCAAATTGATCCGGAGCAGTGCTTCAAAGTGATCGTGAGCAAAGAGATCCAAACTGATTCGGAGCAAAGTGATCCGGGGCAAAGTGATCCAAAGTGATCCGGAGCAAAATGATTCAAAGTGATCGTGAGCAGAGATCCAAAGTGATTCGGAGTAACGTGATCCGGGGCAAAGTGATCCAAAGTGATCCGGAGCAAAGTGATTCAAAGTGATCGTGAGCAAAGAGATCCAAAGTGATTCGGAGCAAAGTGATCCGGGGCAAAGTTATCCAAAGTGATCCGGAGCAAAGTGATTCAAAGTGATCGTGAGCAAAGAGATCCAAAGTGATTCGGAGTAAAGTGATCCGGGGCTAAGTGATCCAAAGTGATCCAGAGCAAAGTGATTCAAAGTGATCGTCAGCAAAGAGATCCAAAGTGTCGGAGCCAAGTGATCCAGGGCAAAGTGATCCAAAGTGATCCAGAGCAAAGTGATCAACAGTAATACAAAGCAAAGTGATTCAAAATGATCGCGAGCAAAGTGATCCAAAGTGATCCGGAGCAAACAGATCCAAAGTGATTCGGAGCCAAGTGATCCGAGGCAAAGTGGTCAAAGTGATCCAAAGTGATCCGTAGCAAAGCGTGTCCGTGCGTACACACACGCACGCACAGTAATCCAATACAATGATGTAAGAAAACGTGCCGTTGGAGTAACAACGTATGTTTGAAAACCTTCCGGTTAAGCACAGACGGACAGACGGACGGAGTGACGAACGGAGTGACAGATGGACGGACGGACCGACTGACGGACGGACGGACAGACCGATAGACAGACAGACAGACAGACAGACCTACAGACTGACAGACAGACAGACAGACAGAGCAGCAGTAAGTCGCGTAGCAAAGATCTAACGTCAGTTTTAGTCATGATTGAAAATTTACTCGCCTTATGTCCAACACTTCTTTGAACTGAACTGAAATATGCATAGGTGTATATATATATATATATATATATAAAATATATAAGCGTCGTTTTTAATTTATAGCGACAAAAGTATACCATACGGTGCCGCCATCTATGGTCAAAAACTGGGTTTACGTTAAACTAAAATACGCACCCCATAGGATGCACAGGGTGGCCGGTAATGACGACGTGCTTAAACACGTAAATTTTACGGGCTTGCCGGTATTGATACAAATTAGTAGCCCGGAGATTTTACGGGCCTGCCGGTTAAGTGGTTAATAAAACTCAAATGAATACTACATTTACTTATTACATTACTACGTACTACGTGTTTGCTGATATTGTCCTAAACATTTCGTCAGATAAATAAAAAATCTGATGTGGCCAGGCACATGACTTTATCATACTATACAGGCTGTTCATAAATATCATGTAAATACGAAAAGGGGTAATTCTTTGGCTTATTTAATGACTAAAAATTCATATAAACATAGGTCCGCAAACGCTTCGTTGCCGATCTACAGGGTGTTGAAATTTCAAGATTTTTGTAGTTTTTTCTTTATAGCTCTTGTAGTTTTTGAGATATTTAGTTCTAATTTGGATATGGGTTACGCTGTAGGACTTACATCATTCGGCATACCAAATGGTTTTAAGAATCTACATGGAGATATTTTTTCAGAGGTCATGCCCCCTTTTCCCCCATGAACTTTTTTTCGGTGCGCCGCTGGTGGATTCTAAAATACAAAATGCATTTTTTGTTTTGTTCTAAAGCATTTTAATCTTTTGTAGTTTTTTCGTATTTTCCACCGTTATCGAAAAAAAAATAAAAGCTTTTCTGTGTTTCGCTAGATGAAATTAAAATTTTTTAAATAATTGGTCCAGTATGCCTTGGGTTGATTTAGATAACCTTTTGTTTGTATTTATTTTGACTTTTTATTCGCCACCAACAATTAAAAATAGGATACAAGAGTTATAAAGAAAAAACTAAAAAAATCTTGAAATTTTAACACCCTGTAGATCGGCAACGAAGCGTTTGCGGACCTATGTTTATATGAATTTTTAGTCATTAAATAAGCCAAAGAATTACCCCTTTTCGTATTTACATGATATTTAGGAGCACCCTGTATATATATAGCAAAAGCACCATTTTTCTGTAAACAGGAACCGACAAAAATGGCTTTTCCCTAGGTTACTCAGTGATTTATTTTATTATTATTTTTTTGAACGTTCGAATTAGCAAACGTTCGGATTACCGAAGTTCGGATTATCGACGCTCTACTGTATATAGTTTGGGCGTTTCTCAAACATTGTTTCACAAATTTGTTTGCTTCTGGCTTTTTAAATGATCGTCTTAGCTCATAATATCCATCATTTCCACGTTTGACAGAAACAGAGATGGCGTGACATATTTCATCTCTCTTTAGTTTCGTTGGGGGGAAAACAAAGCAAAAGCGCCATAAGAGATCATGTATTTCTGGCTTTCTAAATCAGCATAAAATAAACCATTTTGTGCGAAAATGCTTCAGCTTGGATTTTTTCTGAGTGTGAACCTTAATGAATAAGTTTTTAAGCTAATTTTTGAATACTTCACGGTGAGTATTATACAAAACGATGTTACAAAGTGACTTCAGAAAGAGAGGTTATGCTTCAAACGCGTGTTTTTTGCAGGTTTATTATGGAAAATTTTCAATTCAGTGAGTATTTTAAACAACTAGGACATGCTGATTGTTATGAAATTCAAATGCACATCACATATCGCCAATATTGACTTTGTTGTATGGTCCAAAAAACGAATTTTTTCTGCATCGATTTTTTAGAGACGATCCATTCTGGGTTTTTAATATTCAAATTTGTTTGCAGTATCACAAAACAATTGTCTTACCTGATATAGTATGTAGATTTTACTAAACCTGAAGGCAAGAGAGTAGTCGAAGTAGATGAATAAGTCAATAAAGCAATGATTGTAAATTAATAGATTTATTATTTAAATAAAAAATCTCAAATGTATGTAGAATATTTCCTAGGGCTATTCGAGCCATATTCGAGCACTCGCTTTTTTCGTACCAAACACAGGCCGTTTTGATAACTGTAATTTTGTCACACTAAAATTTTGTTTCTATCATACCACTTCTTGGATACAACCAATGCTTTGACTGCAAACCCTCCAATTTTGTAGTTGGCCTTCAGAAAAGTTTGGATCTCTCTTAATGGCCTATAACCATCATTCCCTTCTAAAATGCGACAACAAACTGTTGGGATAATTTGGCTTGAGGGCTTTTGGTAATAATATGTAAGGAAATTTCCTTATCTCGATGGCTTTCCGACCTGCAGTTAAAAATTTTGACCGTTTTAAAGCTAAAGCAAAAACACTCGTTTGAAACATAACCTCACTTTCTTAAGTCACTTTTTACAATCATTTTGTATAATACTCACAATGAAATATTAAAAAATTAGGTTCAAAACTTATTCAATAAGGTTCACACACCCAGAAAAAACCCAAGCTGAAGCATTTTCGCACCAAATGGTTTAATTTAAGCTGATTTAGAAAGCCAGAAATACATGATCTCTTATGGCGCTTTTGCTTTGTTTGCCCCTCAACGAAACTAAAGAGAGATGAAAGATGGCACCCCGTCTCTGTTTCTGTCAAACGTGGAAATGATTAGAGGATTAGACCAGAAATACCCATGCATCCAATAAGATGTATATTTGCACCTCGGCTACCGGCTGCTACAAATGTACATCGACTTCCTTTCTTAGAACGTCCTTGCGTCTGCAAAATAAACATGGCAAATTCTTGCTTGTATTCTCTGCTTGAAGATTAAGTAATGTTCTTACATATTCTAACCTTTTTGTTTTATTGTCTATACTGTTGGCCCTTTCTGGCTCTCGACGTACTTGTTTTATTGTATATATATAAGACCATCGAGGTGTTGACGAATACATGCTTTAGTGACATTAATTTCATATGATTGTTACAATCTTTTCTTTTAATTGCTGGAGAGTTATCTTTGGATTTCTTTCAATTTCATTTTCAAGAAAACGACGATTAGTTAATGTCAACTTGAATTTGTTATTTGTCAACTTAATTTTGATTAGTGCCTATTTGATTTTGATTAGTGCCAATTTGATTTTGATTAGTGCCAATTTGATTTTGATTAGTGCCAATTTGATTTTGATTAAGGCCAATTTGATTTTGATTAGTGCCAATTTGAACTTGAAAAGATAGTTTGATTATACTTACACATGTTGATTAAAAAAAAAATATTTGTCACATTTTTTTTTTGTTTTTTTAGGAAATTTGCTCCCAAATGTTGCGTCTGTATGCAACCTATTATGCCTGAACCAGGACAGGAAGAGACAATACGTGTCGTTGCGCTCGATAGAAGTTTCCACATACAATGCTATAAGTGCGAGGTAAAATTAAAAAAAAAAAATTGTAAAAATTTTTTTTATCCCGTTTTTTTTTTGCTTTTAGGATTGCGGATTAGTTTTGTCTTCCGAAGCGGAAGGGAGGGGTTGCTACCCTCTTGACGATCACGTCTTGTGCAGAACGTGTAACGCCAAACGCGTCCAAGCTTTGACAAATCACATGACAACTGAATTATAAAAATTCCGTCTCTTTTTAACTCTATAGAAAAATTCCGGCTGCAAAAATGTGTATTTAAGCTGAATAGCAAGCTAAATATTATCTTCCGTTAGTTAGTTTATTATGACTTTTTAAAAAATGTTTAGAAATGTATTAATTTTTTATATTTTATATATTTTTCTATTGTGCTAAGTTTTTTTGTTACTACCGACAAGTTTAGACATTCCTATTTACTGTCTCTCTAGTTTTTTTTTTAGCATTTCGGGTTATCGTTTCTAATTGTTATAGTGCCAATATATTGACTATTGTGATTATTTTTTTATTGTGGGGATTACAAAAGTGTATAATATGTACTACGTTATAATGGAGTCTATTAAAAATATATGTTGCTTAGATGATTTAAGTGTTTTTTTTTTTATATTCATCTATTCAAACCACCAATTTGCTCGTTTTTTGATTTAAATTTCTTTCTTAGTTGTGTAAATATCTACATAAAACTTAACTCTATTTTTATTTGTGTTCTTGAAAACCAATCGAAATAATTAAGATAAATCATACCAATCTATTTCAAACATCATATAAAATCTTTGATCTGTCAATGAACGAACTGATCACCCTGTATAATTCTGCAAAACAAAACCAGGGTTTATTTATGATTTTGGCATTTATTATTGAATAGCAGGTTATCAAACAATAGAAAAGGTTCAAAAGAAGATTAGATATTACTTGATTTTCAAAAAAGAATGGTTAAATAAGAAAAAATAATGAAAAGCATCAATAAAATTCTGCAAATATAGAATCAGAGTTTATGGTTTCTGCAATTATTATTGAATAGAAGGTTAAAAAACAATAGACAAGGGACACAATTAATTAGATAAAACTTATTTTACGAAAAAGAATGCTTAAATACAAAGAAATAAAGATACAAATCAATAAAATTCTGCAAAGCAAAGAATCAAGATTTATTGTTTCTGCACTTATAAGTGAATAGCAACAATAGGGTATTTGACTATTTTTGGAAAACCATCTTAATGTGTTTATTCCTTCACTCTACATTGTAAATGCATTATTTTTTGTAATTATTTCCTCAATATTTCATAAAAATCAGCGTTAAAAGTTGAATCATAAAAAGTCCCGCCAAAACGATACTTTCTGTTGTGTGACGTCACCGGTTAGTGATGTCAAGATGATGTGATGTCAAGATGTCAAATCGGCCCATATGGTCTGTCAGCATCGGCATCGTCGCCGTTTGGTAATTGTGTTGTATGATGTGTTGTTTTCACAATTTCTACATAAAAATGGGTTATAAATGGTGTATAAATCCACAATGCAGAGATACGTCAAGAAAAACTCCGGATAAACTATTTGTAGCTGTTCCGCAAGATTTGAAACTGCGAAGAAAGTGGTTGGCTCGTAGAAATCCAAATGAAATAAATAGCCGCCAATACAAGTGTTTTCTGTTGTGAAGATTACTTCGACATAAGTAAAACTGACTAGAATAAGTTATCTATCGTATTTTCGAAAGGTATTATCTGACCTGACAGCTGAAGGTTAGGGCTATCCTAACCTACAAAGTTATGCTTACATGACGCTTTCGTGCTATTAAATTCAAACGGGAGAAGCATAAAAGCGCGTTCGGATAACCCGGTATTTTACGGTTAGAGTGACGCGCTGCATAATAGGCGGACTAACGTCATACGGCGTTTATCTGCATATAAGAGAGAGACAGCCGACCCAAGTTATCTGAGCATTGCTCTCCCCATACCATACCCTGACAAACCGAACGCGCTCTAAGGCGGACTAACGAATGACATCACTGGAGACTGACCCAATTACAGAGCGTTTTCAATCACGTGACAGGACGTGAATAAAATTCAATTTTAATTTTGGTTTTTCATAGAAATAAAGCATTTTTTTTTTGTAAAGTAATAACAAATAGTTTTCTTAAACTGTAATCTATTAGGATGACTATAATACATGCCATATTTTTAATACAGTCAAATACCCTATTCTATTTTTATTGAATATCAGGTTAACAAACTCTAGGAAAAGACAATATTGATTCATTTAAAAATAAACGAGAAGTTACGAAAAAAATCAATAAAATACTGCAAATACAGAGAAACAGGGTTTATGATTGTTTAAGTATTGAAAGTATTTATTTATTATTGAAATAACAACCTCTTTTACAAGTAATATAAAACGTTCTCAGTATGCAACCCAATATACTCTATTATTGGATCAATAAAATGAGGCATGCACATACAGGCAGAGCAAGACCTTGGTCTGCGCACGCCTCATTTTATTGATCCAATAAAAGAGTATATTGGGTTGCATAACCCTTACAACATTCATAATATAACAATGGTTTTGCATTTATTATCGAATAACAATTACTATTTTATTAAATTAATTAATTAAATAGCAGCTTGACAAACAATAGAAAACAGACAATATTGGTTAGATATTACGGATATTACTTGTGTTATTTGACACAAATGTAATACGTTTGCCGTGGCAAAATAAATGTCGTTTTACTAGATATACAAAAATGTTGGAAAACACTCGTTCAATGTGTTACCGATAGATGTCGCTAGGTGTTAGTTCTTCACGTGTCATTTAAAACTTTCTGCTCCTGCGATTATTTGTGTTTTCAAATGGATATTTTCCTCACCTAAGGTAAGTATTTTTCGTAGTTCATTAACCCTTTTCTTAATATTCATTGTAAGCTATGTGAAAAATCGTACAAATTAGCTGTAATTAGCGTATGGCCATTTATTTCGTGTTTTTGTATTTACAAGCATAGTTATGTACACATAATCGACAAATTGGTTGTTTGCATTCGTTTTATAGTGGTTTATGCTGATACAAACAGTTTTTACAGCAATTTTATTTATGAAAAATCAAATTATAATTGATTCCACGGCCTACCACGGTCTGCTCACGCGCATCCCGCGCATCTACAGGTGACATCATTGCGAGAAGTAGCGAACGTTGCTATCACAGTTGCTATGATAGCCAATATGTTGTGACGTTTAAACCTTTTTGACAATTAAAGCGTTGGCATGGTTGTCAACTTGTTAACCTAAATCACCTACATACAAAAGTCAAAAACTTAAGGATCTATTTGGATGCCTAGGTGTCCGTATCAACATCCTTCTCTGCAGTGACGTCATGCCCAGAAATGAACCAATTTGAAACACAGCCCGGTGTGGTGGATCGTGGTTGTGCGCTATTATTTTACTTCTAGTGTGTTTTTTGATAATAATAGTATATTATTATACAAGTTTTATAAGACGTCAAATTGGCGCACGAGTTGTTTTGGGCACGACGAGCGTAGCGAGGAGTGCCCAAATGGAACGAGTGCGCCAATACGTCTTATAAAACGAGTGTAATATACTATTTTTTCTACTTTGCGTCATTAATTTTATATAAATTTAGAAATTGTGGTTACTATATTGCGCTAAATTATAATCTAGGGTATTTCGCGGGTACCACGTGGCAGCACTGTAGTAACTGTCAACTTCGTTAAGGATGAGATCTATGAGATAACATCTTGACAAAATCTAATTGTGAATAAAATTACTCTACTTTAGCCTACAAGTTTGAATAAATATTCAGCGAGGTCTCAACGATGATCATAATGGAGCTTGAGGCAACACTTTTAACCCTACTGTGATAAATATATGAAACTTAACCTAAAAAGTCAACAACTTTAATAGTGGTTTCATAAGTATAATAATCAGAATCTTATTGTTTGGAAGTGTTAGAAGTGTTTGGCGGTGACTGATTAGTTACTTCGAAGAACAAGAACTTACTAAAGAATTGTTATAACGTTTAATAGTGGTGTCAACCTAATTCCGCTAGGTAGCCGTTGAGGCTTATACATTTCCACGCACTTATAATTGAAACCAAATTCTAATTTCGGTGAAGTAGTTTATTAGAATAAATTATGCTAAGTTTTAACACCTAACGTTTAATAGCGGTGTCTACCTAATTCCGCTACGTAGCCGTTGCGGCTTATATATTTACGAGCACTTATAATTGAAACCCAATTTTAATTTCGGCAAAGTAGTTTATTAGAATAAATTATTCTTAGTAAAATTACATGTGATGGAGGTAATACGAATATGTTGCACACAACCAGAACTAAGACGAAGTCGAAAGCGACGGACAAAAATGAATACGAATTGAGCCGAACAGAATTCGGTCCAAAATGGTACCGAAAACTTATACGTTACATAAACTAAGAAATCCTCTACACTTTAAATGTACTATAGCTGCATACGTGTATGCTGATAAACCATTGATTGCGCATATACAATCTCGTAGCAGTAATTAAAATCATTCATATCTGCGATGTAGGTTTGATCTTCGCATAATACCTTATTAAAGTAAATGTGGTCCTTGAATTATATCTGAAAAAGGGATTTGATGTTTAGTTGAAAAGAATGATAACGATCACTTACCAGAGTCGTAAAACATCACCGAAAACGTTATGCTGGCGTATTTTGATGAACACAGCAAAACTAAGAAAGCCACAACCTTTGGCCATACTATAGCAGGCTACACGCATGTTTAAATATGTATAGAATATTGATATTTCGCAGTTTATGCGATTGCAAGCGATTAAAAAGGGGCAGTGTGTGGTTATGTATTGTACGTTTGACATTTGGCATTTGATATCATTGTGTACCAATCCTGGCAATCTTAGACAAAAATGTTACTGTTTTCGGTGTTACAATGTGTTAATTGTAACAGCGAAAACAGTGTTACAATGTGTGCATTGTGAATGCAAAGTAGAAAAATCAGTATTTTGATCGACATGCAGCACTACAAGTTCCACTACAAGTTGCCCATAGATGGCACTTTACCCGTTTTGAATCATTTTTGTGACTGTCATTTAAAACATTCTCAAAATAATGCACATTACAAAATATTTTTATTAATCACATATTATTATTTCTTAAAAATAGCTTTTTTACATTATAGTATAATATACGGCGGAAGTAAACTAATGCATTATTGGTCTAAAAATATTTAATGGAGATGAAATAATTAAACAAATTAGACCAATTATGCGTTAGTTTATTTAAACCCTGTAACAAGTAACTTTTGTTCTTCGTAATATTAACATCTATCATCTATAATAATAGGGTATTCCGGTCATGTCAAAATTTAAGCAGATATTCGGTTTAACCTATTGTACAATTTATGAGGATTCATATAGTTAAGCTATGAGCTTTTTGATTTAATTTTTCTATAAGATAATTGCAATTAAAAGTGCATTTTGTTTGAATTCACCGACCACCCTCGGAAATACACGATGATTACCGATCCCTAGTAGCGGTGGCAACAGCGGACAGCTCTCGAACAGCTGATCGGCCAAGTTGACGGTTGGCGACCCTGTTGTTTGACACCGAATAAAGGTACCTTTTTTGAGAGATGATTTGATCATTGAAACTTGAAGCCAAACATCTCTATCTCGCTAGTCGGCAATGTAAAGAAAATCTTATCAGAAGTTACTGTTCTACTGCTGTTATAGCCCGGCACAGAACAATGTCGGCGTTGGAGTTTATACATTTTGAACAAGTGTTTGATATAACCTCAATAACCAAAGCAGGTGTCAACAAACGAGCGATTCTAAACGTTGACACAACAGAAGACAAAAATTTACTACGTGCACCCTAGATATAGCAACGTTGTCAAGTCGCTCACTTTGAGCGGTCTTTGTGACGTCACAAAGACCAATCCTAATTCAAACTTCAAACAACGATTTCTCTTAATTTAAAACAATGTTTGATATTTTACTTGTGAAGTAGCAAACAGTAGCACCCATACTTTGTAAAAAATGACAATTTCAAAAACACCGGAATACCCCATTATAATAATTAAAAGTATACATCGCTACTATTAGAAAACTGTCCAACTGTATCGAAGAGCTCGTGGTCATAGTAGTTTTGATGATTTTGCTGGTTAACTACGACATCTTGACACATGTGTTGTTCGGCAATATCTTGAAATTTCTTCTAAAAAAAAGAAACAATTAACTTTTATGAAATTTTCCGAACAAAAAATACTTACAGGCGTTTTTTTATGTGCTATGCAAAACGTACAAACTTGCTGTCTATTATTTATAGATTGTTCAGAATCTAAATATTGGTGGTGACCCAATCTTATGCAAGGTTGTTCAATAGGGCCTAAAAGTAACAAATAATGTGTTATATCTCACTTATAATGATTTTACCATTCTATATATACAGAGTGTCAAAAGTGACTAATTTTCGAATGTTTATTTTGTACCTACCTGCCAAAAGTTGGGTACCCAAGTGTGATATATAGCTAGAGGCAAGCCTCAAGGTTTCAATTTTGCTCAGTTTCCGGTCCTTTGGCTCTGTTGGGATTAGGTGCCGCAGGGTAGTAAAGGCTGAATTTACACTGTAACAAAAGAAAGCGATACTTGCATACGCATGTGTTGGGCACTTGATCTCACCTTGTTAAGTTTGCCGTACATCTGAAACATATTTTTTTACAGTATTTCTGACGTCTACTATTGTGAAGATCTAAATACGAAATATCAAAATGTATTTTTTTGTGAATTTTGAGTAGGAATTATAAAATTTATGTGAGCAATATGTATATAAAAGTTTTCGAAGAATTTTAACGTTTGTTTGGGAAATAATTTTGTTTTTCTTTGTGTTGTTTAATGTGTAGATACTTATTGTTTTTATTTTTTGCTTACCTGTGTGTTCTGTCGCGCTCTCTTGCATTGGCTTGACTCCTCTGTTTGACATTTCCGGAACATTGCCGTTTTCGTTTAGAGTTGTCAAATTCTGTGTTGATTTCCAAGTGATTATATTGTAAATAATCCATATTTAAGATCTGTAATCTAAAATTAAAATTAAACTCTATAAGTCCAGACAATAGGTAATTTTAGGTCAAAATAATACGGATTGGGGGTCACGGAAATGTGTCCAGCTATACCCTATAAAGCAATTTTTATACATATGTGAAATTATCGGTTTTGGGTAAATTATAACCTACAATTTCAACTATTTTTCATTTCATGAAACTGTTTAGGTGAGGAAAATTTTCTTTGAACTTTTGAACCAATATACTCTAAAATTCAGTGCCAGTTCCGGTCTACCGGAAGTCGATATCAACTTTGTTATTTTCAATGGAAATACAGTAGAACGTCAAAAGTCCGAACTCAAAAATCCAAAACATCAAAAGCTCGAACGCGTTTTAAAAGTGTTCATAATACCTACATCATTATGTAATACATAGTTAATATATGCATGGGCGCCGTTTGAAAATGTTCCAGGGGGGGCAAATTTTTTTAGTATTAAATGTTGACGTAATATTAAGTACTATGCCATTAACTAACTGTTTTGCCGCATTTTCGCCTTGTGTTATTTTGCATACACTCTGAAAAATCTCTATCGCTTTAAGGTAGTGAAATGTTTTTGTTCACATTTTTGGTCGATGGTCCCTGTATGCTCGACAACACTTACTTATTATATATTGATATTCATTGAATTTCAATTCATTTTGCCGTCTTTCTATATCATTTATTAATGTGGGATTAATATTTTTAATTAATAATTGTTTGTAAATATATATTTTGTTTCTGAATCATTGAACTCTTGTTCTAGAATTTAGGATTTTGTATAATTTTCAACCAATATTGTAGCCTTTTTATTACTTTTTAATACGTTAGGAGACATTGTTGTTAATTTCCTATAATTATTTCTAGCTCGTGGTCATCGAGAATCTGATACAATATCTTAATAACAAATTGATAAACAATAAAAAGGCAACAATATTATTTTCAAATTTACCCCGTTAACAAGAAATACTACTAAATGTAGAGAAAAGTGGATTAATTTGAAAATTCTGTGTTTAGGATAATCGACGACGAAATAATATTTTTTTTTTTTATTTTACTATTATACTAATGTTAGGTCAACTACTACTAACTTTTGAACGAACTCATGTACGGAAATGTATTGTGTCAACGCTGGAGAGTGTCATAAAATGGTACCAATATTACAAACAGCATAGAAAATTTATGCTAGTATTAAGCATCTTATGCTTATTAATAAAAAAAAAAATGTCATAGGATGGCCCTTTTAATACCAAATAACTTTTGCCTGAAATTTTTTTATTATTTTACGTTTTTGAAACTCCCTTTTCATTAACCGAAGTTTTGTAATTTTAGTACTAATTTTGGCCAATAATGGGTTATCTATAAATCTTTTTAAATTATTTGATTTTAAAATAGTTATTCTATGATACTTTATACAACCTATTTTACTAAAGCAATTTCTAAAGTTGGTACAATATTCCGGCTCTCTGCAGTTCCTAAACGGCGTCTATCTGGACATGAATTCGTTATCAAAATTTGGTCTACTACCAAAAGTTGACTATTATACCTTATCTATACATTCTACGCTTATTAGCTATAGGCTCAGCAGTGACAAAAATTTGGAAGTAATGGAAACTAATAAGTACGATCAAATAAAAGTGCATACAACAATACTTATTTTGGACTGCACGCAAAATTTGGATACCGTATCTTGTCATCTTGTGGCTCTTTCGCGACTGTTACGAGAGGGCAATATCGCAATATCTAATAAAACTGACATTGGTGACAATAGCCGATAATAATCGGAATAGTCATCGTTTATCTAGTAACTTTTTTTTCATCCTTCATTATACGTAGATGTCATTTTTGCATCTTTGTGGGGACACGAAAGATGCTAATTGCCCGCTAGGCGTTTAGTTAATAACTTTCAAGCCTAGCCGCGAAAATATTTTACACAGGCCGGGCGGCGAGTGACCTGTCTGTTAAATAAATATATAGCTTTCAATTCGGTTTGAAATGCGAGATCCATCTGGTCAAAACGATCAACCTGATCTATGATCAAAAGATCCATCTAATATGATAATAACCGATTTATCAATCAGATCTATTTATCGGTCTTCAATTGTGATCAAAGATCGATCACAAATTTCTCGACAACACCTATCTTTTTCGTTTTTCGCGTACCGGTAGTTGGGTTCGAAATCCAGGGGGGGGGGCGCAAGCGCCCCCCTTGCCCATATGTAACGGCGCCCATGAATATATGTATATTTAATTATTTTAAATATGAGTGGCGTTTATCCATATACCAGTTACATCTAACACACGGGCCCATAGAAAGCAGATCGGTGACGAAACTATTGCACTCATGTGTAAAAGTGAGGTACTCTTGGAATGTGTAAGCATAGGGCACTGTTTCGGGATAAATATAAAATTCAACCGCGCTTGCTTTACTCATGAACTAAATCAGAGAAAAGAAGCTACTTTTTGACACAATATACGGGTTGATTTAAAATGTTTTCTTTACGATTAAGCCAATAGCATTAATCCCGGGACAGAAGCTAATTTATGGGTGACATTTTAAGATATAGTTCTTTAAAATTGACCCAGCCGTTGTTAAGTTGATCTCCTTTTCCTGCAATTGTGTCGAATTACTACGAACCGTCACCGCGGAGCTCTGTAAAGAAGGTTTCTGTAATAAAGTCCACAGACCGAGACAAGGGAGAAGAGTACCAACAGCTCAGATCAATAATAACTAACAGTTGACAACAACTACAGTAGCTGCCTATTGGCAAAGGGTAGAAATCGGCTGAACAAATTAAGTAAGTATGTTTGTTTATACACAAAGACTTGAGTACAACGGTTCACCGTTAGATGGAACCACATCCTGGGTGAACTACAGACTCAAGGCCGACGTCGACATCACTAGCATAAACGCCCCTCTTAATCGATTAAAGTGCATTTTTTAGGTCCTAAGTATCATATTCTAGGTTATTTTCGAAAATCCGTACAATTTGATAATCCGAACTACCTTCGGTCACAATTAGTTCGGATTATCGACGCTCTA
Source organism: Aphodius sticticus (assembly GCA_963966075.1). NCBI lineage: Eukaryota > Metazoa > Arthropoda > Insecta > Coleoptera > Scarabaeidae > Aphodius > Aphodius sticticus. Next base: position 2,920,444 of record OZ014514.1, read on the forward strand.
CTGTATATATTTTTATTTCATTTTTGGCTTACACGTATCAATCGATATCGATTTTCACCAGGTTTCCATATATCTAAATGCCAAAATTTTTGTCATTGATTTTCCCTTGACTATTTTGTTGTTAATTTTCGCGGTAACTTTTTAAAATGTAATATCTTAGTTACTCTTAACAGTTTCAGGTTTGGTCGGCGCATACGTTAACATGCATAAACAAAACGATGTGAAAAATAAAGTGAAAATTCTGATGTGGCCAGGCACATGACTTTATCATACTATACAGGGTGAGTTATTAGTATCCCGGCGGTCGATAGTCATCAAATCGTTTGAGAAAGAAAAAAATGTTTTATACAAGAGTTGTTTGACTCATTAGTTTCTATAACGTAAAATTATTTTGATTTATACAGGGTGTTGCATTTAGGCATGACTGAAAATCAGTAATTTTTTACTTTATTTTTAAATGGAACGCCCTGTATATCATGCCATATTATGAATACTAACGAAGTTGTCTTTCTGACTGTGTAAGATGTACCTGTGTAAAGTAAATAGTTTATGAGATATTCAATTGTTTGTCAAAAAATTGGCAATTGCAGGCCTTTCTTAAAAACTACGTTAATACTACATTTTTGCAGATATTGTCCTAAAAATTTTGTCATATAATAACTACACCCATAGCTAGCTGATGTCATGAAAAATTTTATGCGCTATACAGGGTGATCGTAGCATGCACTAGTTTTTAAACATTTTTAAATCGCTTTTTCTTGAGATTTTTAAACGGAACAGCCTGTTTATTATTTGCTAATTGAAATGTCCCTTAAGTTCTTTGTAATTTATATTCATTATATCGTATATCAATTTTTAATAGTTTTTGTGATATTTGGAATTTAAAGAGTAGTATGCTATTTAGTATCTTAATATTGCTTTGTTTACAGTGTACTGGGTAGCACGATGTAAAATATTTAAAGCTTTATAGAAGAAGCCACTTAGAACCTATTTAACTAGTTTTATTCATAGAAAAAGTATTACGGTTATCAAAGTATTGCACAATTTTATAAGTAGGTATGTTTTGCAATTTTTACAAACGTACAGCGAGCGAACCTGAAGACCTAGTAACTTCAGTTGGGCTCTAAATAAACCAAAAACAGTGTAGTTTTAGGGGGACTATCGTGAAAAATTGTTCACCTTTGTGAAAATTGTGCGGAGACGTTTCATTGTAATAGTATGTGCGCTCATACACAAAAACAAACAGAAACGCAAAAACCTGTCTTGATGAGCTACGTTTGAGAACGGATTTGTATTCAGTACAAAAAACATCCAACAATATCTATTTACTATTGTTAATTGGTTTAAAATAGGTTATTTTTCGGGAGAGAGTTCAAACTTATAATATATGAATGGATAATATGAATGATCGTATGAGTAATATTGAATAATGTGAATGGAAAGTGGGTTATTTGGTGCTTTTAACAGATTTTTTGCTATGAATGAAAATCTGAATCTAAAGATGCCTATCAGTTTGTTTTTGTTGCATATTTGGTTGTTGAGTGTGAGCACATAAATCACATCAAAGAAAATCTGATTTTCAACACTCAGAAGTCAACATATTTTCACGATAGATAACCTAAAAGTACAGGGTTTAGGGTTTACTTTAGCAGTAATTAGACATTTTGAAATCGCGTGTTCGGTTACCTTACGTTAGACGGCAAAATATACTTACAAAATTTCATATAACGTTATTAATATGTTGATAACGGTAATACTTTGTAGTATCAAGCTGGTTAAATCGTTTCTAAATTATCTCTTCTATCGCTACTTGAAGACTTTACATCAAACTACCAAGTACCTTATTCACAGCAATATTAAAATTTACAATTGCATTACATTTTCGTTAAATTGCAAATATCACAAAAAAATCGAGACATTGGGTGTATGACATACTAACCGTAAATTGGAGCGAAATAAAGGGTTATTACAGTCAACACATATTATACAGGGTGTTCCATTTAAAAAGTTCGAGAAAAAGACATTTGAAAAATATCAAAATTTACTAAGTTCAATGAACACACTGTATAGTGTATCTAATATCTTTGGATACTATCATCTACCTACTGGCTTTGACTAATGTCTCACATAGGCAAAATCGACAAAAATTTAAAGGCAAAATCGGCAAAAATGTCGTTTTTACATAGTTTTTAAAAAGATCCTGCAACGGGCATATTTTGGAAAAACAGTTGAATATCTCTGGCACTATTAACGCTGTGACGGTTGGATAAACAAATTTAGTAGTGTTTATTATATAATAAAATATACAGGACGTTCCATTAAAAAAAATGTACATACTTTCCGTCACACCTAAATGCAACACTCTGTTTAAATGAAAATAATTTTACGTTATAGAAAATAGCGGGTCAAACAACTTTTGTATAAAATATTTTTTTCTTTCTCAAACGATTTATTAACTATCGACCGCCGGGATACTAATAACTCACCCTGTATATAAAATTAATAGTTTAGCTGCATGAGATTCTATTTGATCGAGATCGGTCGTGTCTGCAATGTCTGCATTAAAATAAACTAGCTAGCCAGGATTTGACAGATATTTTGATTCTATTGACAGTAGCTATTGTCAAAACATCAGCGTTTGATCACACGCACACACACACAAGATTTAGCAAGATTACAATACTTTATCATACTATGTATGATAAAGTAAAACCATTTTTTACTTTATCATACGCAGTATGTAAAGTATTGTAATCATGCCAAAAAATTTTTTTGAGATTTTAGCGGAAATATGTCTTTTTCGGTCCCCTGAACATTTTTGACCAAGGTACAAAAAAATGTCTGTGTGTGTGTGTGTGTGTATGTGTGTGTGTGTGTACCCGTTTTTGTGGAGACGATTCCGGAGAAACTACTAATGGTATCGGGACGAAACTTCATATTTAGAAGTTTTATAACCAAACTTAGAGCTGAAAAGCTTTCTGTTGAAAGGGGTCCAAAGGAACTGGTGGTTTACTCATAGCATTTTTCGAAGATTTTGCAAATGAGCCGCTATTTGTGTAATGTCGTCAAAATAGTTAAATAATAAATTAAAGGAGAGGAAATTTTCCATAATTTATGTATATGACATTTTTTGGTAGAATTTATAGTTTAGCCGCATGAGCAAATTCTATTTCAGCGAGATCGGGCGTACTGCTTTAAAACTAGTAGCCAGGATATGTCAGATTATTTTGATTCTAATGACAGTAGCTAGTGTCAAACGCAAATGTCTTGAAAATGCTACTGTCAATATAGGCTGCGTTCGGATATTGAACACCATTACACTTTTTACACCCAATAACACGTAAGTGTCATTTGGACGGTGTACCCGCTGTCAACGGAGTACAATATCCGAACGCAGCTTTAATCGAGATATTTGTCTAGTTCTACTAGTTTTATTTTAATGCAGACATAGCCGATCTCGATCAAATAGAATCTCATGCAGCTAAACTATTAATTTTATATATAGTATGATAAAGTTATGTGCCTGGCCACATCAGATTTTTACTTTATCATACGCAGTATGTAAAGTATTGTAATCATGCCAAAAAAATTTTTTGAGATTTTAGCGGAAATATGTCTTTTTGGGTCCCCTGAACATTTTTGACCAAGGTACAAAAAAATGTCTGTGTGTGTGTGTATGTGTGTGTGTGTGTACCCGTTTTTGTGGAGACGATTCCGGAGAAACTACTAATGGTATCGGGACGAAACTTCATATTTAGAAGTTTTATAACCAAACTTAGAGCTGAAAAGCTTTCTGTTGAAAAGGGTCCAAAGGAACTGGTGGTTTACTCATAGCACTTTTCGAAGATTTTGCAAATGAGCCGCTATTTGTGTAATGTCGTCAAAATAGTTAAATAATAAATTAAAGGAGAGGAAATTTTCCATAATTTATGTATATGACATTTTTTGGTAGAATTTATAGTTTAGCCGCATGAGCAAATTCTATTTCATCGAGATCGGACGTACTGCTTTAAAACTAGTAGCCAGGATATGTCAGATTATTTTGATTCTAATGACAGTAGCTAGTGTCAAACGCTAATGTCTTGAAAATGCTACTGTCAATATAGGCTGCGTTCGGATATTGAACACCGTTACACTTTTTACACCCAATAACACGTGTCATTTGGACGGTGTACCCGCTGTCAACGGAGTACAATATCCGAACGCAGCTTTAATCGAGATATTTGTCTAGTTCTACTAGTTTTATTTTAATGCAGACATAGCCGATCTCGATCAAATAGAATCTCATGCAGCTAAACTATTAATTTTATATATAGTATGATAAAGTCATGTGCCTGGCCACATCAGATTTTTTTAAAATAAGATGCACCGAAAGGATTGCAATATTACTATTAATTTTGCAAAACTGGTTACCCCAAGTTTTTGTATATATTAAAACAAACATAATTGGTAAATTTGTCACAGCTGGAAAATGCCTTATTTATATTTTAATATTTTTCCAATCAATTATTTAACATTAAACAGGCTCATTAGCTTTCTTTACTCGAAATTTTGACTATCCCGATTCGTGATTTTAGAAATCTGGTAACCCTGTCTGTAACCCCAGTCGTCAAATGATTTTTTCTCAACGCGCCAACTAAGTATTTTGAATTATAACTGTGTGATTGTTGACTTTTCATTGTTTATGCGTTTATACACTAAAAACGATCAATTTTTTCCATTCTGACAATATTCTGTTTTAAACATTATCTCTCAATAACTCGAATGAATTCCAACTGATATTGTCGCCTTTCTACTGTTCTCGATGAACACGAGCCAACAATTCTTAACAGCAAACTAATAAACAAGCAAGAAGATTATAAATTCATCAAAATATATAGGAGAGAATGTTTAAAACTGAAAATACAGAATCAAAAGAAAACAAAAAGTTTCACATAATAATTATTCGATTGTAAAAACTTAGATACCAATTGATCTAAAGAAATAACAAATTTGTTTTGAATTGAAAAATAACAACAAGAATGTCAACATATCTCGCCGTTTTTATCTGTAATGTTTTTAACAGAGACACGCATTGTGGTTATAAAATTCTACAAACTGGGCATTACTCACGTCTATTTTTAAACAAATCATCCGCTAAAAGAGCAAAGAAGTTTGTCGTTTATATTGATGTATATATGTACAAGAAAAAAATGCTCCTCTTATTAATTATTAGACTTAAATTTAATTTCGAGCGACTTCTTATAATTATTTTAAGCTTATAATTTAATGAATATATTTATAACAATTAAATTATTGTACTTACCTTTAGTTTAAAAGCAACAAAACACTATCTTTAACAAATAACGAACACAGCTAACTTATACACTTGTAGGATATATTTATTTATATTTTGTGGTATACTTCTGTCAAGTGTTCACTGCCAGCTGTAACGAACAAGTGTTTCAGGGCTACTGCAATGCTGCTAATTCGTTCAGTCTTAATGACTTTACCAGACAGAGTACTAAATCTTTTCTGTGACATTTTCGGTCCCTTTACTATTTTCTTCTCACACTAGACCGCTCAAGCGCCGTGTTTTGTAAACACGGCCTAACCAATAAAAGTTGACGTAATTTTCGTTTGTCGTATTTATAAAATATGATTTATAGCGTTTGTGGATTGTTTTATGAAACGACCAAGTGCGTTAGAAATGAAAATGTAGAAACGAGAAATTAGGAGAATAGATTTTGAATATTTTACTTTAAAAAAATCTTCGTGCTTCTTGAGTGCTTGGATCAAGCTGGTGTGGTCTTTATATTGTTTATTGAAGCATATCCAATAATTATTACAACTGTCATTAACATTCCTGTATTCTTTTTTGAGTTGTATATTTTTACTTTATCATACGTAGTATGTAAAGTATTGTAATCGTGCCAAAAAAAATTTTTGAGATTTTAGCGGAAATATGTCTTTTTGGGTCCCCTGAACATTTTTGACTAAGGTAAAAAAAATGTTTGTGTGTGTGTGTGTACCCGTTTTTTTGTGGCGACGATTCCGGAGAAACTACTAAAGGTATCGGGACGAAACTTCATATTTAGAAGTTTCATGGCCAAACTTAGAGCTGAAAAGCTTTCTGTTAAAAAGGGTCCAAAGGAACTGGAGGTTTAGTCTTAGCATTTTTGAAAGATTTTGTAAATAAGCCGGCATTTCTGGAATTTCGTCGAAATAGTTAAATAATAAATTAAACTAGAGGAAATTCTGAATAATTTATGACTATAACATTTTTTGGTACAATCAATTGTTTAGCTGCATGAGCAAATTCTATTTCATCGAGATCGGTCGTACTGCATTAAAACAAGTAGCCAGGATATGTCAGATTATATGTCAGATGTGATTTTAATGACGGTGTAGATAGTGTCAAACGCTAATGCTTTGACAATACTACTGTCAATACAAGCTGCGTTCGGATATTGCACACCGTTAAGGTGCCTTTTCATTAGTGCTAATGGCAGTGGTAGTAGACGCCATTATAGTATTTCTAATAGAATTTGCTAGTGACTCAAGTTTATCTACATGCAAACTAATATGTGTCACCATCACGACATGTGAGAAACACTATAATTTCGTCTGCTACCGCCACCATTACCAACCATTGCCACCAATCGGAACGCACCTTCACACTTTCTACACCCAATAACACGTGTCATTTGGACGGTGTACCCGGTGTCAACGGAGTACAATATCCGAACGCAGCTTTAAACGGCATATCTGTCTAGTTCTACTAGTTTTATTTTAATGCATAGCCGATCTCGATCAAATAATATCTCATGCAGCTAAACTATTATTTTATATATAGTATGATAAAGTCATGTGCATGGCCACATCAGATTTTTAACTGTTTGTAGTGCATTTTTTTGCTACTTTAGTTTGTTTTAAAAACATTCTACCTACCAAGTGAGTGCTTGGATTAAGATATTAACATAAGTATTTATATTATTTATTGAAGCATATTCTATAATTATTGTATTTTTCATCAGCATTCCTCTATTATGTTTTGATCTGTATATTTTTAACTGTCTCTAGTGCAATGTTTGCTACTTTATTATAATTTTAAATAAGTGCTTGGAATAAGCTGATGTAGGTTTTATATTTATTGAAGAATATTCAATAATATGGTCTTCATATTATTTATTGAAGCATATATATTTTTTCTTTTCCTAAGTTCTTTTACGATTTTATCAGTGGCGTACCTAGAGCTTTTGCCGCCTGGGGCGGTCACCAATTTGCCGCCTTTTCTAATAGCGTTTTCGATTTATACAATTTTATGCACTCACTCGGTGCAATTCTTTAAAATCAACTTCACGGTGAACAGAAGTAGAAGAATAAAAATAAGTTTCCAGTTTTCCTGATACCTCAAAATACCAACATTGGCAATGGTATTTACCATCAGGAAAACTGGAAACTTCTTTTATTCTTCTACTTATGTTCACCGTGAAGTTGATTTTAAAGTATTGCACTGAGTGAGTGCATAAAATTGTATAAATCGAAAACGCTATAAGTCAATCAAAATTAAGTGATGGTGGTTATTAACATTACTGGACATCAACAGAAATTAATAAACACAAATTTTACGTCTTTTGGTTAAACAGAGTGTACCCATGGATTGTACAAATAGAATATACATATAATAATGTACATAACATGTAAGCGTGTTTATAAATTTATCCTTCTTGCTTTTTTATTCGAAAATTCTTGAATTCTCTCTATAGAAAGTATCGCTAGATTTCGCCATCATAAATACCTCATTGTTGAACGAAGATAGTATTCTTTATCAATTTTAGTTTGGAAAGGCTGCTTTCACAACTGACGACACGGCTGTTGTAAAAAAAAATTAGCAATATTACTATGTTTGAAACAGAGCTTCCCAGTCTGTATTTTTGAATGAATATCAAAAGTTCAAGAGGCCTTTGTCCGCTTTTCCAACTGCTCGTCCGTCAATGACAAGAAAGCTATTCACTTGATATTCAAAATTTGTGTTGACAAGATTACATGGTATTACTGGTATTAGGAAATCATACTTTTCTGCAAGGAGATGTAGCTCAAAACAAACTGTTATATCTTGGAGAACTCCATCCAGTGACAAAAGCATTTCCTGTTGTATCTCCGCTTCTAAAATATATCCCCACGTCTCGCGAATGTTCACCACTCTTAGGCAGGTCGCCCATATAGGTGGTATGGCGGAAGCGTGGTTGTGGCAGTGGCAAGTGATATTGGGGAGGTATAAGTGTGGCTAGATTGTGAAATGACGAGTGCGTAGTTCAACGCCCACTTAGGTGGCGCGCCGGCACGCAACGCTTGTTGTTTCACTGCGTCCGTGTCTCATTCTGTAATATCGTAATAGTCCGCTAGATGGAATTGTTTCGTATGCCGCTCATACTAATTTCACACATATGAAGAACAAACATAAAATTAAATCTTGCATTACGTTCCCACATTATTCCTATATCCCACTGCGAAATAAAAAATCGTACAGTTCGCCAATACTTACTAATCGGTTAGTCAGAGTCAAATATGTATGTAAACTGTAATATTATGAGTGCGCGGTACGTTCGCTAGATGACGCTAATTCCGATACTGGTATGAATTATCACCAATTTCCTAAATATGAACATTCATTACATATGTCGATCGAACTGTACATAAATAATATGTTATGCCATTTAACTTTAGGTTTTTTAGTTAATTTACTAGTTAGGTATAGAAAGAAAATATTTGTTTGACAGTTATTGTAGTAGTCAACAAGTCTTAATTGTTGAAAATGTATGGAGATAGGGTCGTTATAAAAAAAACAATTACTAATGTAATACATATATTCAATTATTGTTTTTTCTTTTGAGAATAATCTGATATTGGTAAATTTACCGGTACAAATATAAATAATTACAAAAATTATTAATTTTAACAAAAATATACTATCTTTAATGAAAAATAAGTATGTAAATTCTTATTTGACTGCACAGTAGGTTTTCCTTTGAGAAAAATGTTTAAACTTTTATATACGCTTTTCTAGGAGTTTTTAATAAATTACTGTAGTGGTATTGATCTTCTGCGGCAAACTTTTTATTGGAGCGTATTTATATTTTTCCCTTTAGTTCGGACAGTCTCTGTCTCTACAGGGTCCGTTTCAAATTTTATTGATGAGGTTTGTAGGATTGAATTATCTGAAAATAAAACAATGTTGTCATTGCTTCGTGAAATCTAACCTTGAAATAATATAGGTTAAGAAAATAATTACTTACGGCAGGCTTGGACATATCAACGCAAGAGCCTGAGATCAAGATTTAGAGACCAAAATGAGTCTTGGGATGTCTTTTGCGTTTTTGTTGTATATGTGGTAGAAATTAAAAAAAGCACTGGATGCAGGTGCAGCTATGTTCAATAGCCAACCTATTGAACGTAGTATAATTGTCATAGTCGTTTTCTAGCATGAGAACGCACAACACAATTTGCTATATTTAGAGAGTTCCAATGTTTGCTTCTTATTATTCTATATATTTAATATATTCGGGTGGCTTGAATGGAATCTGAAAAATACAGGTCATCAGATAGGTATAGGTTATGATTTTAATATTTACTCACCTATGAAAATATTTCTGTCGTTTATCACATACATTATTTCTTGCATTTATATGTTGCTCATTACAAAACGATTGTTACATAACACAATAAACATAAATAAAACAAAAATAGTAAACAATCCGAAAGAGCACACGAAGCTGAGCCTGCAGTTATTGACAGGAGCGGCGACGGACGAGAGGCGCTTGGCGCGCTTGCCACTCGAGATTAAGCATTGAGAGACGAGTGGAATCCGATCCGGTACCACGACAGTTACATAGCACTGCCGCATCACCTTGGTAGGCGTTCATGCATTTGTTTACATTGGCCAATGAACCATATCACTGCCACGTCACTATCACACTTCCGCCACACCAGCTATATGGGCGACCGCCCTTAATCTTTTTCCTTCTAACTCGACGGTCAGTGGAAATCTCCAACTCTTCACACATTTTTTTTTGGCTGCTGTAACTGCGTTTTGCATTAGCGTGCCCCTTTGTCCACTGAAATACGTTTGTAAAAAATTTGCTTTAAGTCACACTGATGGATATTTAACCTTTTTTGTTTGGGTATATTGTTAGGGGTCGTTAACTTCCAAAAGGATGGATATGCATTAAATTGAGCTAGCACAAAAAAAAAGATTCCAATAAGTGGAGTAATATTCCAGCGTCTGATCGTGTTTTAATATTTTTTTCCTCAGGTATTAGTTTGTCCAACGCGCTTAAAATGTTTAAAAAATGTCTTTTTTACAATTATTATTACTATTTCTACTCTTGCGTTCCAACGAGTTTCTACACTGTGCTTAACACCTTGACCAGTGACAGAATGTAAATATCTCATCAATGAGTGGAAGACGCAAAAACGAAAACGTGAAGAAAATGTTCGATAGTCCCAAAAAATACTATGAAATTTACTGTATCAGAAGCTGCATGTACACTTACCAAGTTTAAAGAATACAGTACATGCTTATCCACATGCAGAATTTTCTTTTATTGCAACGTCCTTGACCGATAGAGTCGCTGTTTGCAATAACAACAAAGTCGCTAAAGAAATTATTAGCAGAGTTGTTTATAATCCTTGATTGTGTTGATAACAACGTTATTATAGTATTTTTATTTTTAAATAAATTAGAAATATAAAAAATGCTGCCCCAAAACACGTGCCGCCCGGGGCGGACCGCCTCCACCGTCCCCCCCTCGGTACGCCACTGGATTTTATCAAGTTTCTGAATAAATTTCCTTTTTATACATGTTTTTTTTCCTTATACACAAGATTTTTATAACAAAGGCTAAACATTTTCTGGAACAGCACCCCCACTAATTTTAGCTACGAGCCCCCACTGAATTTTCTCTATTATTTTCCGAGTTATATTTTTTTATGTCCTACATGATCATAAAGTGACATATTACATCTTGGATACCGGGGCAAAAAACTGCTTTAAGTGGCCTGTCCAACAGCTGATCGACAGAGGCTTGGCTGTTTTTGATAAGTTTAGAAAAATCAGTCGAGAATTGGTCTTTGCGTGGGGATGTCGACGTTTTCGCTAAAGCTACTTTGGAACAAGATAGACTTTGCCGACGTGCGGTCAACATTATATGATCTAACGTCTTTAACGCTGTTTCAATTTATTTTTGCACACGTAAGCAGGCTGTCTAGTGATTTTACAACGGTTACCAACATAACATGGTAGATCTAAAAATTACTGTGATAAATTGTTGACATAACCGTGACATAACCTATGTGGAGTATGTGAGATATTTATCATATATTTATATGATAAATAACTTCAACATTTGGGTGATATATGCAAAAACACGTACTATGAATACACGCACACGTACTGAATATGTGGAATATTTGAAAGTGTATTGAGATTATGCGCCCATATACATTTATACCTCCTAAAAAACAAACCCCGTACCAATAACTTTGGTCACAGATTACTTACTCTTGGTACGATAGATTATGCACTCATTTCTCAGCCGATAATACACTTATGCCTAGCTACTGAAAAACAAATACATATCGACCCATGCAACGTAGACTATCGTAACTAACAAACTAAATGTAGTTATTATAGTCTTTGTTGCACGGGTCGATATTACATACGTATGTACATCCACAGCACAGGGATCTGATGACGTATAAGAAAAACAAAACAGCTAATAAGTTATTCTTTATTTACCAATTTGTAATTCATATATGATTTATAAAAGACAAATAAGAAAAATAGACAACATAAGCTTTATTAATATTATATTATAATATCAAAATCACAAAAATGTTGATCCTCGCTATCATGAGACCACACGCATACGGGTCGTAATGCTTGTTCGGTTCTTAGGGGCTAATTGCAATACTATCTGCGGTTTGTTGTGTTAAACGTAATCCTCCATACACTTTGCACTTGAGAAGAAAAACATCTGGAGTCAGTGGCTGACAAGTCGACTATGTCCCATTATACATTTCTCATATAGTAATGTTATAGACGTCTTCCAGTAATATTACCAAAAAATTTGATAAAAAATTGGTAATCTTCAGCATACCTCGATAATTTTATTGTCAGTTCATGGAAATTATGAAAATTAGTAATCACATCTCTTGTCTAGAAATCCTCTTCGATCAACAAAATAGTACGTAAGGATTTTGATTCCTCGTAATGTGATTTGAATCCAATTACAAAACCCGTAATGATCTTCTGCATCATACCATACTTGGAGCTTGAATTCTCTGGTAGTAGAATGGATAAAACAGCACTGTTTATATGTATATTCTGCTAACTAACCTATCAATTGAAAAGGAAATTTTAAAAAACAATAGTATACTTCTTTAGGCACAAACCTGATTGATGTCTGATATAATAGTAGAATTTTTATGTAATCTCCTAATTTCGATTAGAATACTTCTTTGTGCAGTGTCCCCAAGTTTTCTACATTTTCAGATTATATCGGATTTGTAGGTTAGAACTCTCGAAATCTGTCCCAGTAAATATAAATGTGAATTTTAGCGAGTAACAGCCTTTTTTGTGGTATATGGTAGATAGAGACAGACCCATTACTATTATCTTCGTCTAATGACGACTAGTTCTCGAGAACATCGTAGATGGACACACTGTTCAGCCTCGAACATGGATGGAAAAATTGGGAAAATACGACGCCGATTCGTCAAAGGTGTGGCTTTATTTCTTTTCATTTATTGAATTTTTTTCAAATTGTACATTGACATAAAGTGGAACTACTGCGGCGCGTCGCAAAAATACATAATTGAATTGTCATTCCTGAAATCAGGATATCACCCGTCCTCCAATTATACGTCTATCTTTGAGCAGCAATTGTTTAAAATTGGGCATGGGTATAATAAATATGGAGATGTGGCCCACTAGAATAGTTAATTCAGATTGTTGTAATCTTATAAGATGCTATCATTATTCAATAATTAACCCACAGGAGCATTGAACTGTTTGAATAATTGGACCAATACGGGACCACCAGAGCTGAGCAGAACAGACCTGAAGTTAGGCTGAACCAGCCTCTTAACGCCCGTGCGGGCCCGCCCGTGCGCCCTAGGGCAAAATAAAGATTCTTATTGCGCCCTCGGGCATAAAGGATTGCCATGGTTATATGTCAAATATATCAAATATTTGTCATTCAAATTGTAAATTTTAAATCTTCAATGTCAATTATTGGTGATTAAGGTTATAAGTTTGACAATTAATTGTCTGTATTGTCCTCGTCTATGTCAGTTATTGGCGATTAAGGTTATAAGTTTGACAATTAATTGTCTGTAAGTTTGACAATTAGTGTCTGTACTCAACTCCGAATTGTTTGTATTGTTATTCAACTCCGTAGATACGCATGTCACTTGATGAAGTCAAAATATTTATTAATATTATTCAAACGGAGGAACAAAACCATTGTAGGACATAAAATTTTGTATGGCATAAACATCCGTTTAATGCCCTTGGTACATAAATAACTATTAACTGTGTTTTTTTAGTGCAATTTCTGCTACATTAGCTTACTTTAAAAAACCTACCTGCTTTATAAGTGCTTGGATTACGATGTTACGGTCTTTATATTATTTATTGAAGGATATTCAATAATTTATTGTGACCTACTTTCATCAACATTCCTCTATTATTTTTTTAGTTATAATTGTCGAACGTCTCTAGTGCACTGTTAGCTTAATTTTCAAAAAATCCTAGGTACCAGCTTTATGAGTGTTTGGATTAAGCTGCTATGGTCTTTATATGATTTATTGGAGCATATTCCAGAATTATTGTGACTTTCATCAACATTCCTCTCTTACTTTGCGAGTTATATTTTTAAATTGTCTGTAGTACAATTTTTGCTACTTTCGCTTACTTTAAAAATATCGTACCTGCCTTATAAGTGCTTGGATTATAATGTTCTATGGTCTTTATATGAATTATTGAAGCATATTCCATAATTATTATAACTTTCACCAACATTCCACTATTATTTTCCGAATTATTAATTTTTTAATTGTTTTTAGTAGAAGGTAGCTTTGCAAACTGCATATGGCATATACAAACGCATTTTCGAAGAATTAGACAAACAGACAGTCACAAAAGTCTTCAAACACCACACTAAAATGCGAAATTGAAGGAACTTCAAAATAAAATTACAGCAAAATTTATTCTGTCCATCTGTTTACAAATAATATCTACTTACGAAAGAAGTAGGTTAAGGCTCCGTTTTAAAAACATCGCAACTTCCAAACGAAATATTTCGTTGCGATGTTTTTTTTTGCTGGGAGTGGTCTGCCTGGCCCCCACCAACGTCAACCAGGCCACAGTTTTACGATAAGGGGAAGTTGGGGGTTTAGAGGAAGCAGGCAAAGGCGGAGCATAGTAGACGCGAGTACATTCGAAGGGGAAGTACTCAGCCAGTTTGTCGCCGCGCGTCGGCGCTTTCGCTTTCGCTCAAGTTACAATGTATTAGTGTTCTCACTCATCACTGCATCCCGGACTGCATACAGCTGGCTGGCGGCCGCCAGGCGGTAAAAGAAAATATATTGATTTAAGTTAGAGAGAGCGCCCTTGCTATTACAATATTTAATCTTTTTAACAGGGTGACATACATACTGTATAGTAAATTGCCAAAAATGTATTAACTCATGATAACTTATCGGTGAATTATGGACTTCAATTTAGAAAGGAATTAATTAAAATCGAGCAATGCAATGAGGACCCAATACATCTATAAACATGCTGGATATCAAACGAACGCACGGCAGTGACACGAAGACAAAAATAAAAAAAATAATCTGATGCGTTCAGGCACATTACTTTATCATACCATATATAAAATTAATAGTTTAGCTGCATGAGATTCTATTTGATCGAGATCGGCCATGTCTGCATTAAAATAAAACTACTGGAACTAGACGGATATTTTGATTATATTGACAGTAGGTATTGTCAAAGCACCAGCGTTTGACACTACCTACTGTCATTAGAATCACAATATCTGACAAATCCTGGCTAACTAGTTTTAATGCAGCGATCTCGATAAAATAGAATTTGCTCATGCAGCTAAACTATTCATTTTACCAAAAAATGCCATAGTCATAAATTGTTCAGAATTTCCTGTACTTTAATTTATTATTTAACTATTTCGACAAATTTCCAGAAATGGCGGCTTATTTGCAAAATCTTTCAAAAATGCTATAAGACTAAACCTCCAGTTCCTTTGGATCCTTTTCAACAGAAAGCTTTTCAGCTCTAAGTTTGGTTATGAAACTTCTAAATATGAAGTTTCGTCCCGATACCTTAGTAGTTTCTCCGGAATCGTCGCCACAAAAAAAACACACACACACAGAATTTTTTTTGTACCTGGGTCAAAAATGTTCAAGGGATCCAAAAAGACATTTCCGTTAAAACCTCAAAAATATTGTTTGGCACGATTACAATACTTTATATACTACGTATGATAAAGTCAAATCATAGTACATAGTCCAAAGTTCCCCAAACCATTTATATAAATCCCAAATATTTTGTCACCTACAAGTTCGCTATATTTTATAAACGTTTTGGGCGCCATGAATGCAAGATTCATGAATGAAAACAAATTCTGGCATTGGCTATATCCAATTCCCGCTGTAATACTGCCCAATACAGTCGCTGAACTAATATCCATTAGAGCCGACCCAAGTTCGTCACTGCTAATTGTCTCTTCCTGTCCACAAAACCGACATTTTAAATAAAATGTTCATTTGAGTCCTGTTCTGATCTCTTTGTCTCATTTGTAATTAAATAATTACAATATTGTTCTTTTAGATTATCTATACATATATTTTAACTTAGGTGGTACGTAGTCGTCTTTTACTAATTCGTCTAGAGGACAGACGCGGATGTTTAGGTATTTTGCCACGACTTCTACCCATTATTAAACAAATGTACCTAACACCTAGCAGGTATAACTACACTAAGTATAATATCATAGAGTATATATGACTTTTATCGTGTGTTAAATTTGTAGACCGTGCGTATAAATGTGAAATGCGAGAACTCTGTTCTCCCGATTCAATATACGCTACGGACTTGTGAACAGTCTAATCTAAAAATAGCAGTAGGCGTGGCGTAGTTATAGGCGGTGTTTAAAATTCCTAACGTCTGCTGTCTACACCGGGCCCGTAATATAGGCAAATTACATACATTTCTGGCAATTACGCTTTGTTATCGCAATTATAATGTTTAGATTAAAATTGTACTTAAATAAAAAATCTATTTTTGTATCATGAGTTGGGCTGAATGTTTTATATTTGAAAAAAACCAAAGATGTAGAAGTAAAATTGATTTTTATCTTTAAAAAAATTTTTTTTTCATCCAGCCGAACTCGTTATTTATCTAAGAAGTTACATAAAAAATTTCATAAACATTGAACAATAAATAACGCTTTTATTTGCAAACGCGTTTTAGGAGAGGTAGAACTGGGTCTTAAGTAAAATAATATCCACGCATCGACGCATCAAAGCTATCCCATTAAAACGACCACTAATCCGATTCACTTTCTGACTCCTTTCCATGCGATTTTCCAATGGCATAAGCACCAACACCCAACGCAAGAACAGGCAGTCCTAGCGCTAAAGCCTTCTTCAATTTTTTACCCTTCTTCTTCGGCTTCTTTTCTGGTTCACACTGTAGAGGCACTTGGGGCACATGACTCACACAAGGAGGGCGCCCTTGGTTCACATAAGAAGGAGGTCCGTGAGGCATACAAGAAGGAAGCACTTGGACACCTCCTTGAGGAGGTGCTTGGTTGACATAAGCAGGAGGTCCTTGAGAAACATAAGACAGAGGTTCTTGGGAAATATATGAAGGAGGTCCTTGGGCTACATAAGAAGGAGATCTTTGGGGTTCATAAGCAGGAGGTCCTTGGGGTACATGATGATGATGTTGTTGTTCATATACAGGAGGAGGGACTATAGGGGCAGAATTCACAAACACTGGATGGTGTCCATAGGCTTGATGTTGTTGAGGCTGTACCTGTGGACCTGGCTGATGCATTGGTGGACATGAAGGTTGCTGATTGGTGTTTCCATTTTGAGGATGGCAGCCAGGTGGTGTTCCTCCGTAGCCATGGTGATGGAAATGAAGATGTTGATCTAGATTATGTTTCTCTGACATTCTAGAAGATTTAAAGGTTAATAGTTTAAAAGTATAAATGAATTGATTTGGTATATTTCTATTTTATATTCACCTGCTTGTATGAGGTTTGGTTTATAATATATAAGCTTGTATCTCAATTAGTCTAAAATGGTTTATTTATTTATGACGTTTTGAGCAAATATATATTATCGTTGTTATCTCGGTGTTGATATATACAATTGGGGTTTGTTGGTTTGTTGTTATTTTTAAATGATGAACCAACACTGATAAAAAAATTAGCAGAAAAATACGGCATTGATAAAATTGAACTGATAATAAAATAATTAGAGGCTAAGCCGGATTTTGTTGTAAGAAATTTGGCCAAATTACAATAGATTTTACATTTCTTAGTAGCATTATTTGTCCGATTATTGAGAGGAAATATTTAAACTGATTCGCAGATGGTGTTAGGATGGAAATTTTAAATCTAAATAATTTGTGTGAAACTTTTTTTACTTTAGTACCAATTTTAGCCACTATATGTGAACCCGTACGAGATAATCGCCCTAACTGCCATCTCTCGTTTCGATAGTATTGACTTCTGTGTTTGAAGGCCCATAACTCTAAAGCTACTGAACAGAAAAAAATCTGATGTGGCCAGGCACATGACTTTATCATACTATATATAATGTTAATAATTTAGCTGCATGAGATTCTATTTGATCGAGATCGCCTATGTCTGCATTAAAATAAAACTAGTAGACCTAGACAGATATTATGTCGATTAAGCTGCGTTCGGATATTGTACACCGTTGACACCGGGTACACCGTTCAAATGACACTTACGTGTTATTGGGTGTAAAAAGTGACGTTGTACAATATCCGAACGCAGCTTATATTGACAGTAGGTGTTGTCAAAATCATGTCAAAACATTAGCCTGACATTACCTACTGTCATTAGAATCATAATTTCTGACATATCCTGGCTACTAGTTTAAATGCAGTACGACCGATCTCGATGAAATAGAATTTGCTCATGCAACTATACTATTGATTGTACCAAAAAATGTCATAGTCATAAATTATTCAGAATTTCCTCATCTTTAATTTATTATTTAACTATTTCGACGAAATTCCAGAAATGGCGGCTTATTTGCAAAATCTTTCAAAAATGCTAAGACTAAACCTCCAGTTCCTTTGGACCCTTTTCAACAGAAAGCTTTTCAGCTCTAAGTTTGGTTATGAAACTTCTAAATATGAAGTTTCGTCCCGATACCTTTAGTAGTTTCTCCGGAATCGTCGTCACAAAAAACGGGTACACACACACACACACACACACACACACACACACACACACACACACACACACACACACACACACACACACACACACACACACACACACACACACACACACACACACACACACACACACACACACACACACACACACAGACATTTTTTTGTACCTTGGTCAAAAATGTTCAGGGGACCCAAAAAGACATATTTCCGCTAAAATCTCAAAAGTTTTTTTTGGCACTATTACAATACTTTACATACTGCGTATGATAAAGTAAAAATGAAATAAAGTATGTATGCTCCTGAATGATTTCTACATAAGTTGTATGACTGTCAAAATTGTTTTCTTCTCAGTGTAAACATGAGCGCGAGAGAAGTGAAAAAAACTAGCCGATTTTTGCAGTTTTAAATTAACCTACTTATTATATAAAATACGTATGTAGTTTACCTACTTTTCAATGTGCAATCGAGTTGAAATTTTGCATGTGGACAGATTTCCGGTGACAATGCACGAAGGAATAAAGAATTTGAAAACGCTATTTTGCGACAAGTTTGTTTGTTATGTTCAAACCTTGTAATCGATATTTTACCCATTTCTCATTGTCCAATCGAGTTGCAATTTTGCATGTGGACAATGCACGAAACAAAAAAGGTTTGGAAAAGTTTCAAAATTTTTTAATTTTTAGTGCAATTTTTTTATAAAGCGTAGTTTTTATAATTTAGTTTTTACGTTTATATGAATGGATCAAGCTTGTAACTGTAACAATTTAGGTTAATGTAAATTATATAGACGTGTTTTCTTTTCTTTCATTTCCTAAAGTCTTATACGATTTTATCAAGTTTTTCTAAATAAATTGACTTTTTATACATTTTTTTGTCCTTTTACACAATATTTTTAAAACAAACGCTAAAATTCTTCTGGAACTGCACCCCCACTACTTTTAGCTACGAGCCGCCACTGAATTTTCTCTATTATTTCCCGAGTTATAATTTTTTTAACTGTGATAGTGTAATTTCTGCTACATTAGCTTACTTTTAAAACCTACCTGCTTTATAAGTGCTTGGATTAAAATGTCACGATCTTTATATTATTTATTAAAGGATATTCACTAATTATTGTAACTTTTATCAACATTCTTCTCTTATTTCACGATGATGAAACTCTCTCTGGTCCAAGTTTCCAACAGTAGCTTACTTTAGAAAAATTCTACCTCCATGAGTGCTTGGATTAAGATGTTACGCTCTTTATATTATTTATTGATGCATATTCAATAATTATTATGACTTATTTTCGGAGTTATAATTTTTTAACTGTCTGAAGTGCAATTTTTGATACTTCAGCTTACTTTCAAAAAGAAATCCTACCTGCCTTATGAGTGCTTGGATTAAGGTGTCTTTATATTATTTTCCGTCGATCGTTTATTTATGAGTCAGTTTAGCAAAGAGGTAATCGTTTATTAAACAACTCTAATTAATGTACGATTTCTATTAATGTATGATTTGTTATAGCCAATCACACGACGTAAAGAAGTCGTTTGATTGGCCAATCGAACATATGTGAAATGAAAACTTCCAATCAAACCATACCGCCCTTTAGAACTGTCAGTGTCAAATTACATAAATTGTCATATAACTTAAAAACACATTGACGAAGAAAAATCTATGTAGACGACGCTAGAAGAATAAGATCGACGATAAAATCTTGTAACCAACTCGAATATTAAACGGCGATTAATGATCTCGACAATTAACGCTCTCGCTACGCTCGAGCATTAAACAGTCTCGCTACGCTCGAGCATTAAACAGTCTCGATCATTAATCGCTCTGTTTAATATACTTGGTTAAATAGCTATTTCCGTCGGTCGTTTATTTATGAGTAAGTTTATTGAATAGACAATAATTTATTAAGAAGCTCTATAAATGCACGATTTCTATTAATGCATGATTTGTTATAGCCAATCAAACGACTTCATTATAGCCAATCGAACATACGTAAAATAAAGCCATCCAATCAAAACAATCCGTTCTCCAGGCACACAGTTCAGAACTGTCAGTGTCAAATTACATAAATGGTTATATAACCTCAAACGACATCGACGTATAAAATCTATGTAGACGCCCCCAGAAGACCACAATCGACGAAAAAATTTTGTAACCAACTCGAATATTAAACGGCTATTAATGATCTCGACAATTAACGCACTCGCTAACCGCTCGTGCGTTAAACAGTCTCGATCATTAATCGCTCTTTTTAATATACCTGTTGGTTAAATAACTATTATTGAAGCATAATTAATAATAATTGTAATTTTCATCAATATTCCTCCATTATTTCACGAGTTCTAATTGTTTAAATGCCTGTAGAATAATTTTTGCTACTTTAGCTTAATTTAAAAAATACCTACCTGCCTTATGACTGCTTGGATTAACCTGCTATGGTCGTCATATTATTTATTGAAACATATCAATAATTATTGTACCTTTCCTCAACATTAATCCATTATTTTCTTAGTTGTGTATTTTTATAACTGTTTGTAATACAATTTTATCAACGTTTGTAAATTTTCTATTATTATTATTTTCTATTATTACTAGAATAGTTGCAAGGGAAAGATAGCGATGGATAATTCTATGATCCGGTGTGGGACAATTAGTGAGCAAACTTTCAGGAATTTTCAAGTAATGTATTAGATAAATAATTTTTATTAGTTCGACATTTAAATAAATACAATTTTAGATTATTGGGTAGAATAAAAAAACAAACAAGGTCGTTAGAAGTGGGCAATTGTTTCACATTTGCCGAACAAGGAGGCGTGATCTCTTCCAACAGGTACTATATATAAAAAATTTACAACAAGTTCAATAATAACTACTTACACATCTATTGTTAAAAATATTCTTTTTCCGTTTCGAACAAACACAAATCAGGTCAAAAAACTAAACCGCAAGGAAAACGTAAGAAATACTGTCTATCTTACCTATATCATATACATATATTAAGTGCGCATTAAAAATTTCAGTCATTATTTACACAATATTTCTTAGATTTCAAAAACCAACCGAAATAAATCCGCTTTGTTCGAATCATCTCAAAATCTCGTCTAACATTAAAAAGACCTCTCAACAAACAATTTCTCCAATTAACCTAACTAAACACGACTTACAAATTTCACAAAGTTGACAACCATCAATAAAAGAAAAACACTAAACGCAGTACAAATGTTAACAATAAACTTTTTTTCTTCAGCTTTGACATCTAATACTAATTAGAAAAACATAATCATAACGTAGTACAAAATATTAATATAACCTAAAAACAAAACATCGTACGCAGCTGTCCGCCAGAATCGGTAGCTCCTCTAGTTGGTCCAATCGGTCGCTGGTTGCAAAGCCTTCAGATACGGGGGCCCTGTCACAGCAGAATCGGGGTAGCGTTGCATATAACGTTCCAGACGCAGATATTTCACCGTTACCAAATTACCAGCGTACCTAGATATAACAAAAAAAAAGTTGGGAATCATTGATGGGAATCAACGAAAAGATTGGGAATCAACGTTGTTATTGCTATAAATTTGATTTAAACAAAAACTAAGCATCTAGCTTGGGAATTGTATGATTCCCAACAAAAAAGTTGGGAATCTATCTCTTATTTTTTCCTCTGCTCACCACATGCGATATAATTTTGGGCAATTTTTAGGTGAAATTCAAAAATGGAAGCCTGGAATCATTTATGGGAATCAACTAGATATAACAAACAAAATTGGAAATCATTGATGGGAATCAACGAAAAGATTGGGAATCAACGTTGTTATCGATATAAATTTGATTTAAAAAAAACTAGGAATCTAGCTTGGGAATTGTTGAATGATTCCCAACAAAAAAAGTTGGGAATTGCTCGTGTTCACTACTTGGAATAAAAGAGTAGTGTGGGTAGGGTTGCCAGATTTTAATTTTGGAAGTATATGAGACCACTAACAAAAATATGAGATTTAGAAAAAATATAGGCGATTTCTAATCTTCAATTGTTTTTTACTTTATCAACAAATTTTTTAAACGGCAACCCCATATTTTTCTAATTGCTTTTGATAGTTCTATCTTAATGGCTGCATAAAAATTTTACGGTCTTACATAAAAAAATTCCCAGAAAAATAAAAAGTTGAAAATTAGGTTAATATTAAGAACTTTTGTTAGTGAATTGAAACCATATGGGTGGTTTTTAATTCTTTTGCACTGGATATTAATGTTGCCTGAAAGTTGCATATCACATATAGCTACTTATTGCTTAAGGAATCGCTGCAAATGCTTCAAAAACTTTCAGAATTTCAGGTAAAAGTCCCAAGTTTGAGTTTAATATGAAACCCTTTTAAGGTTTCTAGGACATCAACTTCACTAATCACGCTAGTAGAATGCTTCTTACTTAATAGGGTGTATCAAAAAATCGTTGATAAAAGTTGATAAAAAATTGTCCCTACAAAAAAATATTTAGGTCTCCCGCAGGAGGCCTAAAATTTATAATTTTCTTAAAAAATAAATTTTGATTTATAATTAATGATTAAGTGATTTTTCTTTTTCAAATAGGAAAAGTTTAACAATGCAACAGTTGCAGTTTATTTAGATTTGATAGAACTTTGAAAAATGCTCATTTTCGTATAATTTCAAAAATGTGCTTATATGTTGATAAAAGTCTATTTGTCCTTAAATATTTGATTATGTGCGAACATGTAGGCTGTGAAAAAGAAAATTTACTTACTTTTTGATTAAAAGAAATATAAAAAAACTTGAATTATTAAGGAAAATTATAAAATATATTATAAAATTATATACCTTCTGCGGGAGACATAAATATTTTTCAATTGGGCTAATTTCTTTTGTGGTATCAACTTCAAACTTTGAATTTCGGAAAAAACTTTTTTTCGATACACCCTATTACTTAATCATTAAGCGTGTGCAATAAAATTAAAAACAGGTATTGAGATATACAATTTTTCTTAGACTGCTATTTTTCCATAAAAATGCCAATAAATCAAAAAGTATAAAGTTTAGGGTAGGTTAGATTATTTTTCATTATTGTAAAATTTTGCGAGGAATTCAAAATTGAGCCGAAATATAGGTTGTTCCATTTAAAAAACCATAAGTTTGGGTTGGTACTACCTTATGGAATATCCTGTATACACTAATAATTTTAAAATGTTCGCCTCGGCGTTCTGTATACATGAGTGAAATCAGTTTTAAAATACCTTCATTAACATCGCACTGTTGACACACTCTGTATATCCATACAGAAACCAGTAATTTTTAGGTGGGAATCAAAAATTATAGTCGGGAAGCATTGATGGTAATCAACTAAAAGATTGGGAATCAACGTCGGTATTACTGGAATTTGGATTAAACAAAGAAACTGGGAAGCAAACCTGGGAATCATCGACCGATTCCCAACAAAAAACTGGGAATCAAACTCCTATTTCCCCCCCTATTCACCACCAGCCATAAAGGAGTAGTGTAGACGTAATTCTAGGCCAATTTTAAGCTGGGAATCACAAACAGAAGTTGGGAATCATCAACAATTTTCGTCTTACGCACAATTTCTCGAAACTTACCACCATCCATGCAGACTCCTGTACGCGACCGCCGCGTCGTTCTGGTCGGCGCATTTCAGATAGACGCACTGGGACATCGTGTCGACGGCGCAGTGCAGGATGCGGCATTGATGCGCGCACTTGCTGAGCACCGCCTCCTTGATGGTGTGTAGGTTGCGGTCGCCGTCGTCGACCATGCCGCGTATCTTGAGGCACGGCGTCGGCGAGCACGGCAAGCTGTTGACCGATCCGACCTGCGTTTCGAACGCCTGCCCCTGCCACGACTTGTTGTTGCGCGCCGCGCCGCTCGCGTTGAGGCTGGGAGTGCCTAGCCAGCGCCACACCTCGTACGGCTCGCCCTGAACGACCTGCATCTCGGTGCGGACGCGCGACTCGTTCTCGTTGATGAAGTTGACCGCCTTCTTCCAGATCTTTTCCATTCCTGGAAAAATTGGGAAATGTGAAATTTTTGAGCAAGTCTGTGGAGGAAATTGGGGAATAGGGAGATGGTTGAAGAAGTTTTGCGGGATTATTTAGTTGTGTTTTTTATATACAGGGTCTCTCACGACGAGCTGGCATTAGAAGTATATGGAGAACCAAATGAAATGAGAGATTGAAAATTTGTGGACTTATATTGTTGTCAACGATACGCAAAATATAATATGTTAAAAGCAATTTTAATTCATTTTTATTTTTTATAGTTTTCGATATGAAGGCATAAAGAAATGACTCAACTTTTCATATTTGCAGAGTTCATTATAAAAATGCACAGTATGGCTGAAAATTTGATTTTAAGATTTCGCGACACCTTTTTTGCCAGGAAAATTACCACGGAAGATTTTTAGACTTATTTTCTAAAATTTTTAGACTTTTGTTAATCTATCAATAGATTGTGGGAGTTCATCTCGTACTGAAACAACTGGGTTATCTACCTAGGTTGTTTATCTACGAGTAATATTAACATATTTCATTGGGTTTGAGCTGAAAGCATTGCCCTTTGCTAATATTTTTATCTTGTTGAGTTGAAAGGTTAGTCCTTTGCAAATATTTATTTATCTTGTCGAGCTCTTTACTCAAATGATAATTTATTTTGTTTGGCTGAAAGGTTAACCCTTTTCTAAAATTTATTCATTTTGTTGAGCTGAAAGGTTAGCTTTTTGCGAATACATACTTGAATCGGTCGGTTCGAAAACACTACAAGTCCAAAAAGTGAGTTCTGGGAAAATTAACAAAATTATTTTGGCAGTGCAATATCTTGAAAATTATAGCAGTTAGCTATTTTGTGTCAACAGACAAAATATAAAGTAGTTCACAGAGAATTAAATGTATTACATATTTTATTTATATTTGCATTAAAACCAGGGCTATGATTAAAACAATCATCATGGACATGTACTGTTTTTGAACTCGACAGAAAAACAGCGTACATTTTTAACAATATATGTTTATTTAAAGCATTTAAATAATATTTTTATTGTGATGTAGGTATATATGATGTAGGATTTGCATTAAACTTATTTCCCGTAATATTTGAAGATTGATAATTAAAAATGTCATGTCAGTTTAAAATAAATTCAAAATGGCGGATTATACATGATTAGTCAAAATTACCGGAACACCTTAGAAATTCTTTAATCGTAAAGAAATTCAAAGAAAAATTCAAACAAAAGTCTTTTAGTTTTAAACAAGCTATATTTTCAATATACGGATGTTCATTTTATTCTGAAAACTTGGTAAACTTTTCTTTTTCTAATAGAACACCCTGTATATTTAAAAAATTTAATACTAAGCGTTTGTAAGAATCATTTCTTTTATAAAATGCATTATGTTTGAGTTATGAGCAATTAACTGACTGATCATTAACAGATAAAAAAATTTAAAAAAAACAAGAAAAAATAACTAAACTATGAAATAGCATAATAAATTAAATATTCAAGCTGGCAAATTAAATAAATGTGTATGTATAATGGGAAAATATTCTTAATTTGAAGTCCAGGAATTTTGATTAATTGCTTATAACTAAAAAATGACAGTATTGTATTCCTAGAATTCAAAAATGTATGTTACCAAATTTCTAGAATAAACAATAGTTTGTTTAAACACAAATTTTGGTCTCAGTTGGAGAATTATTTAGGTTTTCGGTAATTTCGTCTATTTTTGATTAATTGATCATAACTCAAAAATAAGGTATTTTATTAAAAAAACATACAAAAGATTCTTGAATTAATCTTAGAATTAAAAAATGTAAAGTTATACAGGGTGTTCTATTTGAAAAAGGGAAGGTTACAAGATATCCAGAATAAAATGAACACCCTGTATAATAAAAGGAATAAAAAACTTACGTGGCCTATCGTTGTGTCTTATTATCATGTCGCGCACATGATTGATCACCATAAAGTTGGTCTCCTGGTCCTCTTGCTCGGTCGCGTGACTCTGAAGCGTGTCTGTTATCCGTTCAACCATGTAGAAAAGCTCGTCCCTCTGCTTCTGCTGGTGGTACTTGTAGTACTTATAGCCGGTGTTGCTCACGTAGAGCGTAAGAAAAAGACCTCCAACGACCATCGCGATTTGCACAATCGCCGACAGTTTGTTGTAGATTATGCATTTCCACGGTACCGGCGGATTTAAGACTCCCAGCGCCAGGTTGTTGGTCTGCCTAGCATTCTCAAGCATATCCTATTGAGAAAATAAAGTTATATGAAACTTTTGTGTAATTTGCAACCGTTTTTAGGTGGGAATCAAAAATGGGAGTCGGGAATCATTGATGGGAATCAACTGAAAAATTGGGAATCATCGCCGTAGATCGGGCTTAACAAAATTGGGAATCAAACTTGGGAATTGTTGAAAGAAGTAGTTGCTCTGCCTGGCATTCTCAAGGATATTCTATTATGAAAATTAAAGCTTTCATGTAGTTTTAGGAAATATGTAGGTGGGAATCAAAAATGGGATTTGGGTATCATTGATGGAATCAACTGAAAAACTGGGAGTCATAGCCATAAATCGGACTAAAATAAATTGGGAATTGTTGAACAAAGTTGTTGCTCTGCCTGGCATACTCAAGCATATCCTATTGTGAAAATGGATTATTTAAAACTTGCGTGTAATTTTGGGTAATATTTAAGTGGGAATCAAAAATGAAAGTCGGGAATCATAGTTGGAAATCATCTGAAAGATTGGAAATCATTGCCATAAATCGAACTAAAAATGGAATTCAAACTTACGAATTATTGAACAAAGTTATTCTCAAGCATGCATATCCTATCGTGAAAACAAATTATTATTATTATTATACAAATCATTTAAATCATTTCTGTAATTTGCAACCATTTTTAGGTGGGAATCAAAAATGAGGGTCAGGAATCATCGATGGGAATCAACTTAAAGATTGGGAGTCATAGCCATAAGTCGGACTAGCATAAAATGGGAATCAAGCTTGGGAATTGTTGAACGAAGTTGTTGCTCTGCCTGGCAAATTTTCGTGTAATTTTAGGCAATGTTTAGGCGGGAATCAAAAATGGTAGTCGGGCATCATTGATTGATAACAACTGAAAGGTTGGGAACCACTGCCATAAATCGGACTAAAAAAAGGGAATCTAACTTTGGAATTGTTGAACAAAGTTGTTGCTCTGTCTGGCATACCCAAGCACACTATTGAAAAAACGAATTATTTAAAACTTAATTTTGGGCAATTTTTAGGTGGGAATCAAAAATGGGAGTCGGGAATCAATGATCACTAAAAGATTAGGAGTCGTTGCCGCAAATCGGACTAAAGAAATTGGAAATCAAACTTGGGAATTAAATTTAACAAAGTTATTGCTCTGCCTGGCATTCTCAAGCATATCCTATTGTGAAAATGAATTATTTAAAACTTTGATGTACTTAATTTTAGGCAATTTTCAGGTGGGATTCAAAAATGGGAATCAACTGAATGATAGGGAGTCTGAGCCATAAATGGGACAAAAATAAACTGGGAATCAAGCTTGGGAATTGTTGAACAAAGTTGTTGCCAAGCATATCCTATTGAGAAAATAAAAACTGAAACTCATAAATCGGACTAAAAAGTAGATAATCAAGCTTGGGAATTGTTGCACAAAGTTGCTGCGCTGTCTGGCATTCTCAAGCACTTCCCATTGTGAAAATGAATTCATTAAAGCTTTGTGCAATTTTGGGTAATTTTTAGGTGGGAATCAAAAATGGGAGTCGGGAATCAACCAAAAGATGGGAATCAAACTTGGGAATTGTTGAACAAAGTTATTGCTGTGTCTGGCATTCTCAGCATATCCTAATATGAAAATTAATTATTTAAAACTTTCGTGCAATTTTGGGCAATTTTTAGGTGGGCATCAAATATGTGGGAGTCGGGAATTATTGATGGCAATCTACGGAAAGATTGGGAATCATTGCTGTAAGTCTGATTAAAATAAATTGGGAATCAAACTTGGGAATTGTTGAAGGAAGTTGTTGCTCTGCTTGGCATTCTCACGCATATCCTAGTATGAACATTTACTTTAACAATTATTTAAAGCTTTCGTGTAATTTGGAACAATTTTTAGGTGGGAATAAAAAATGAGTCGGGAATCATCTATGGGAATCAACTAAAAGATTGGGAATCATAATAATAAATCACACTAAAGAAATTGGGAATCACAACTTGGGAATCATTGAATGATTCCCAACGATTCCCAACCCAAAAATTGGGAATAAATTTCTTATTTTTTCCCGTACTCACCACTTGCGATAAAGGAGTATCAGACAAGACTCCCGACGACTTCTCCCTGACAATGGACAGTTCCCAGCTGGGATTCAGCAGCGCGAGGATCTCCATGTTGTTGAGAGACTTGCGGAGGTCGAAGGCTTGCGTCAGCTTGTTCTTCGACTGCGCAAACTCTATGGCGTCGAGTTCGGTCATGTACGGCTTCGTGTTTGCGTTGACGCAGTAGTGGTGTATCGCGAGTCGCTGCAGTTCCGGTTTCAGAATCTTATACAAGTCAACTGCGTCGCGGAGGTCGACCTCTAAGACGCAATTCTTGCCGGGGTTGTGATTCTTGTTCGTTTTGTCACAGTAGCTCATCACGAGACCTTGAGAAGGAAGGAGAATTAGAAAATTGCCGTAAAAGCAAATAGGGCTGAAATAAATACCAAAATCCCCGGTATTTATACACAAATATATCCTTTCATTTTCTATATCACGATCATGATTTTCGCCGCAAATAAATTTCATTGGAGTTTTTTCAATTCGGTAAAACGTTAGAGCTGATGAAAATATCAACAAAACTGTATTTTAAACGGCTACAACTTTTAAAGGAACTGAGAAAACCAATAAGTCTATATGAACCTTTTTCCTCGGAATGTTTAGTTTCTAATTATTGCTTAAATTTATTTACTTTTTGTTGTTGAAATGGGTATTGATTGTGTTATTTTTTCGTTTTCGCATTGTTTGATATGTACTTTATCGTCTATTTTCCTTCTTTTTAAAATTTCAAACTGCTCTAACTTCTTAAGGAATAGAAAACCATATAAGTCCATACAAAACATTTTACTCAGAACGACATTTGATTTTTAAAAATTAATCTTTCCGAAAAAAAAGGTAGACTATTAGTACAGGGTCCTGCAGCTCAGCTCCCGTCTTCTGTAGCTCAGTTACTAATTAAGCTAAGAGTTTGATATTTTGCAAGCTTACCCTGTACTTCAAGGTACGTTTCAAGAAATTATTTTTGATTATACAGGATGTCCCAAAAGTGTGCAACGTAAACGTGATATATTTTTTTAAATTGCATGCTATATATTTTTTTACACATTTGGAAGCCTGTTATGGTTGCCTACATACCACCAAAATTTTATTGAAATCGGTTGAGTGACTGCAGCGCAAAAAAATAAAAACAAAATCTAGTGTCAAACTCGTCAAACTTCAAAGCGTGTTATTGTTCTTATTTTAAATTGGAACCCATACATTTTTTTAGGTGGAACGATGCAGAATTAAAAAATAAACATTGTTTCTAAATACAACCCCATCACAATTCCCAATATTTTAAAAGTTATTCGCCAAAAACTCATTTTTCAACGTTTCCAACGGCAATTGTAGGTAATAAATATCGTACGTGGCGTTGAAAAACAATTTATTTCATAAAATATAACACAGAGAAGTATTTTAGATTTGAGTGTACTTAATTAAGTAGTTGTTCGAAATATCTTCCGTGCTCTTCGAGGCACAAACGAAGACGAGTATGAAATGACCTCGCTACTGCTCTTAATAGGTCAGGCGTAATAGTTAGAAATGCATCTTTCTTGCATGTTTTCTGGTGTTGTTGGAGGTTCAGCATAAACGATGTCCTTAACGTAGCCCCACAGGATGAAATCTAGTTTCGTTAAGTCCGGTGATCGAGGAGGCCACGCAACTGGTCCTCCTCTTCCAATCCACCGATTTGGGAAGATTTCGTTGAGCTGGTGCCTGACATGTAACAAGTAATGTGCTAGAGCTCCATCATGTTGCAGCCACATTTCCACCCTTACCGCTATAGGTAAATTGTTAAGTAAATTTGGCAATTGAACAACTCAAATCTAAAATATTTCTCTGCGTTATATTTTATGAAATAAATTGTTTTTCAACGCCACGTACGATATTTATTACCTACAATTGCCGTTGGAAACATTGAAAAATGAGTTTTTGGCAAATAACTTTTAAAATATTAGGAATTGTGATGGGGTTGTATTTAGAAACAATGTTTATTTTTTAATTCTGCATCGTTTCACCTAAAAAAATGTATGGGTTCCAATTTAAAATAAGAACAATAATACGCTTTGAAGTTTGACGAGTTTGACACTAGATTTTGGTCATCCTGTATAATTTGGATCATTGACACTTGGTTAACGAGACTACTAGATCTAACTTAATAAGGACGTCGCAAAATTTTATTAACGAGGTGCAATTTGTGGTTTTTATTGATTTTTAAGGCCAACGATGCAAAATCAATTTTTTTTTGTTTTTATTTTTTTTGCGCTGCAGTCACTCAACCGATTTCAATAAAATTTTGGTGGTATGTAGGCAACCATAACAGGCTTCCAAATGTGTAAAAAAATATATAGCATGCAATTTAAAAAAATATATCACGTTGGCGTTGCACATTTTTGGGACATCCTGTATTATCAAAAATAATTTCTTCAAATGTACCTTGAAGTACAGGGTAAGCTTGCAAAATGTCAAACTCTTAGCTTAATTAGTAACTGAGCTACAGAAGACGGGAGCTGAGCTGCAGGACTCTGTATATATGTATATACTTTTTTCTAATTAATGTTATTTTCAATTGTTATGTAATAATCGTTTTAATTTTTAATACAAATTATGTCTAATTTTTGGTGCTCCGCGAATTTTTCTTATGATCAAAAGTGCTCCCTGACTTCTAAAAGGTTAAGAACGACTGGTCTAAGCAAAAGCTATGAGACCTAAACTCAGTTTATGGTTTAAACCAGCATTGAGAAACCGAGCGTAAGAATGGTTTTCTAAAAACAGTTGCAGCCAAATACATTCATTCACTAAAACGTTGAAAAACTAACGTTTTTAAATAAATCAAAAATTACAGCCACAACCTGGATTTGAACCAGGGACCTTTGCATCTCTAGCGCAATGCTCTCCCATCTGAGTTTTTTTACATCTCGCCTGTATGTCACCATATTATTAACCTATATATTACTTTGAAAAAGCATGTCGTTAAACATTTTCATGTATAATAGATTCTCATCATTGTTGTTAGAGAGAAATATTATTATTGAAAATAATTTTGACAACATGTAAGTTAGTGAGTAAAGGGGTTTGCGATTAAAGTTGTCAGATTTTACTAATCAAAATATATGTTTTCTAGGTTTTCTAGGACTTTAGGTTCAGCCTTTTGACATTTTCATCTCACTTTTTTTGAAAACTTTTGTGCTAGAATCCACATCTCTATTTCAGGCTATTCTATCAAAAAAACGCATTTTCATATAGAATTCAGAATATCCATGTTTCGCAGGGTTATCAAGATTCTGCATTTTCAATTGTTTTTCTCAAAAAAAAATTTGGTGTAATAATAAAACGTTTCCGTTACCATTAAGACAATTAATAACTCTACTAAAAACAACAAGAAAAATATGGGGCTGCAATTTAAAGCAAATGTTGGTGATGTCATAAGCCAGAAACAGCTGAAGGTCGAAAATTGAATTTTACATAAAAATGTGCATTTTGATAGTTAAAAATCAAAGTGTTTGAGAATTTTGTAAAATAACAAACCCTCTGAGACATTTTCTCTTGTTTTCATACTTTATGCAATCACTGTATAGATAAAATCAATATAAAAATTAACAACTGCCACTAAAATGTTGAACAGTGTCGGCCTAATACTTAGATATAAAATAATAAAAGTTACAGTGGAGCAAAAACGGTTTAGATTTATATAGAACCAGATGAAGACTAGCTGTTTTATTTATTGGGTATCCAAAGATTTGTACTAAAAATTATTATGATAATTATTATTATAATTTTGTATGTTTTAATCGATGAGAAATTTGCTTATCGAATTACGTAACACAAAAGCCATTTTGGCAAAAATTAAGTTAGAACTTAAGAGTTAAGAACTGCACTTTATGTTTTTCGAAGATTATTTAAATTTTTCTGCAAATATAATAAAATATCGGGATATGCACGTAATCATTCGTCATATTTTATTTAATGCAACTCTAGAAACAGAATTGCATAATAATTTTGAAGTAATTTTTAAAGCGAATTAATATGAATGATATAAATTTCGTGCAGCGTTCACTACGTCAATCGTAACGGTAAATGGAAACGTAGCATCTCGTTTGGTATATATGTTGGCACAACACAGTCAAAATTAGATACATTTTGCAGGAGAAAACGTATGTGATTCATATGAATATACAGCGCGCAAAGTATGGAAATATGACAAAATCTCAAAAACGGTTTGCTACTTTAAAAAATCCTCGAACACGTCGATTTATAATTATCAAAATACACCTTATGATATCAGATTAATTTTTTTACCTTCAATTGTTTTTAACAGATGACGTCATCGACATTTGTTTTAAATGACAACCCTATACTTTTTTTAATGAATTTGGCAGATCTTTTAATTGTCATAATGGTAGCATAAATTTTTTATGGCCTTACATCAGAAAATATTCGAGAAAAGGACAATTGAAGGTTATGAAATAAAAGTGACAAAATCTCCGGAACGGCTTGACCGGATTTAACGAAATTTGGGAATTAAGTATTTTGCAACAATGTGAAGTCAGTGGCGTTATTATCGTTGATGCAACGTTTATAGTTTCTGAGATATAACCTCAAACTTTTGAATTTGAATTGAATTTTAGATTTTGACATTTTCTGTTACAGTCTTTCATTGCCTATTCAATGTTACTACGCTTGTTACAGTATTATATCAAAAATATCTAGAAATTAACAAAAACCTTTATCATTTAGGTCTAAAAATTACCAAAGAAAAAATTGATAACAAAAATAACAAAAAAGAACGATCAAATTTAAAACAATGTGTTCTGGTCAATGGTGGAGAATCCTCATAAACCAACTAGGGTAGTTGCAGTAGAAAATGTAATAATGTTTTGATAATTATAAATCAACGTGTTCGACGATTTTTTTAAAATAGCAAACCGTTCTTAAGACTTTGTCATGTTTCCATACTTTACGCACTCACTGTATGTAATCTGGCAACCTTATTTGCAATACATTATCCTGCAGTGAATATGCATGCAGCCTCAAATGTTAATTTTTACATCATTTTGAACCACAATCAGGTCAAAGTAGATATTTGAAATCCGTTTTCCTGTCTTGTTTTCTTTTTTACTCAGTTACAATAATTATACCAAAAATTTTATCCAAACCCTATACTGGGTGATCTATTCTTTATTTACTATTTTTTTTAGTTTCAAAATATCTACATAAAAATAAATCATTTTTAGTTATTTACTCAAATCGAGTTTTTTATTATTATTGACAATGCAATTTTTTATTACAGATATTTAAAAGTTTATATTTAAGACAAATTTACCCCATGTTTTTAAAAAATCTAAAAGATCCACCGTGTATTTTGTGTGGAGTTTATAACTTTCAAGAATTATGATACCTTTTATCAAACTAATTTTGTTGATAATTCCACAAAAGAATAACTAAAAAATAACGAAAAAAAAAAAAAAAAAAACGATTCTTACCTGCAAATAAAACAAGGACTAAGCCATAATCAATAAATATTTTGTGCTTTTTACGTTTGATTGATTTCGTCACGTAACGTGAGTTTAAAAAAATGGGAACAACAAAAAATAAAACAAGACAACTCAAAATATTTATTGTTTATTGTAAAAGCTCCAAAACACTAATCATACAGAGAGAATTACAAATAAAAAAATAATAATAAACATCCGAAGAGAACAGACGAAGCAAACCAAGCAAAGTAACGCCTAACAATTTTTTTTCAAAAGCAATGAAACAACAGTTTAAAATTTTTTTTCCGCAAAGTGTTAGTCAATCAATTATACAATACATTACCCAGAGAAACAATATCCTAATAATAATAATAATATAATAAGTTAGTGGGGGTTATTACAAAAATAGATTCAAATAACAAAGGGTGCCAGACAATTTCGATTTAAAAATTTTTTTTCACTTTTCTTGGGTTAAACTTCTACGTTTTGCTTACCCGGGATGTCAACGTCTGTTTCGTCGGTCCGCATTCCGACGTACAAAACGCCAATCATTACGAAGAACAGGACGACCACCACGACCAAAGTCCACGATATGGCGTTGTGCTTGAAACTGTGCTTTCCAGCTTGTTGCGGGTGATAATCGCGGACAAATTCCCGCTTTGCAGGCCTGAAAATCGAAAGAAAAAATTAATTTTTTATCGGCGAAAATTGTTCTTTTGGAATTTAGAACAAAAGTTTTAAAAATTCCTCACTAGAGTTTTTGCAAACTTTGCATTCAACATTTTCTAAGGTCAAAGTGATGATCAATATTAGTCACCCGAGAGATTGGGAATCATTGCTACAAATCAGACTAAAAAAAATTGGGAATCAAACTTGGGAATCGTTGAATGATTCCCAACTAAATACTGGGAATCAAACTATTATTTTTTCCGCTACTCACAATGTTTTGATGTGTGTAGTCGGCTTAGCGCTGGTTAGAATAAAAACTGCTAACGCTTCACTAAACCATTTATTGTATATACATAATGCACAGAGTGTTGAGCGACCAACAGAGTCAACTGCTATGCATGACTTTTAAAGTGTGCTTATGCGGCTAAACTATTAATTTTATCAAAAAATGTCATAGACATAAATTATACAAAATTTCCTCTACTTTAATTTATTATTTAACTATTTTGACGAGATTACAGAAATGGCGGCTTATTTGCAAAATCGTTGAAAAATGCTAAGAGTAAACCTCCAGTTCCTTTGGACCCTTTTGAACAAAAAGCTTTTCTGCTCAAAGTTTGGTCATGAAACTTCTAAATATGAAGTTTCGTTCTGATAGCTTTAGTAGTTTCTCCGGAATCGTCGCCACAAAAAACGGGTACACACAAACATTTTTTGTATCCTGGTCAAAAATGTTCAGGGGACCCAAAACGACACATTTCCAATAAAAACTAAAATTTTTTTTTTTCGACACAGTTATAATACTTCTATAATAACTATGTATGATAAAGTCAAAAATGGAGTAAACCGATTTTGCCCATTCATAAACTTGTCCTTATTTTTTTAGAGATAAATAAGCATTTATACCAAATTTTATATCATCTGCTCCAAAATTACAGCAGTTATAGTGTGAATTTTAAAAAATGGAGTTAACCAATTTTGCCCATTCACGAACTTGTTCTTACTTTTTACGAGATAAGCTTGTATACCAAATTTCAGATAAATTACCTCAAAATTACGGCAGTTATCGTGTACACAGACAGACGGACAGATGGACAGACAGACAGACGGACATAAAATATAAACAACAGCAAATAGCTAAATCAATTCAGTTTTCAATGCCGATCAAATATATATGTCGTAGGCAAACGGTTATTTTTGGCAAAAAGCAATTTGCCTGGTCAAATAGATACGGAGTCTCCATTGGTATGTTTAAAACTATTTGCCTAGGCAAATGTATTTGCCAAAACGTATGATAGGCAAATAGCACTTGGTTTTCAAAGGCATTTGTAATAAAATTATGTGAGGTTATGTACAATCCGTGCATGTTTGTTTGCAAATATGTCTTAATTAAGATTTAATTGTTGATTACTGTAGGGTAATATCATATCAGTACAAATTATATGCGCAATAAATAAAATAAAAAGTGCATTTATTGTAAGCATTTGATAAAATATTTGACCAATACCAAAAATATTTGTCCAATCCAAAAAATATTTGAGCAATGCAAAAAATTACTTGTGCATAAAAAAAATAAATGCAATAAACTTATATAAGTGTACAAATAACAGTGCATTTATATATTTAAATGTTCCTTTCATAATATATATATATATGTATATATATATATATATGTATATATATATATATATATATATATATACAGTGCTTCCCAAAGGTAACGGATAAATTCTATAAAATCTTAAATAAAAATATTTGAGAAAAATGCTCCGACACGTCGATTTTTACTTTTAACTTACTATCCTAATATACACTTTTCAGCCCCCCACCCCTTCACCCCTAAGGGGTGGTAACCACAACTTTAAAAATTCAAATAGCAAAGTACCCCTTGCGATACCTCAATTGATAGACTTTTTTAATCTGAATACAAAGAAAAAAAAATTATCGAAATCGGTTGATAAATAACGGCGATATTTATCAAAATTTATTTATACACGAAATTGAGGAATAACAAAATTTAATTAACTAATCCTTAATTAATTGTCAAAGTGCTGCACGTTAACGACGAGACAATGCCCTAATCTATCCCCAAACGCTTGTTGAACATTTTCTAACATTTTATTTCGAGTTTTCGAACATTCCTGGAGTCATTAAGTGAATTACTGCAGGAATTCTTTCCTTTAACGCCTCAATATTTACAGGTCTATTAAAATAAACTTTACTTTTTAAATAGCCCCAAAGAAAATAATCTAGTGGGGTTAAATCTGGCGATCTTTCTGGCCATTCAATAAGCCTTCATCTACCAATCCATTAGGAAATTTGAAAATATTTGGATTAGTAAATACTTGATCGAGGTATTCTCGAACTTGTCGCGCATAATGTGGAGGCGCATCGTCTTGCTGTAACCAAATTCTGTCCTTGTGTCTATCAGGATCTTCTGCGTTGGGAAACAACACCGCTAAAGTAGGTAGTAGTTCATTTCGTAGAAAGTTCAGATAACGTTCACCATTCAGTGTTCCGTCGAAAAATTTGGTCCAATAATTCTAGAACCCACCACACCAGCCCACACATTAAGGTTTTGAGGATATTGTGTGTTCGCTTCCACCATCCAATGCGGATTTTGACGAGCCCAGTAACGGCAATTTGTTTATTGGCGGTGCCATTCAGACAAAATGTTGCCTCAACAGAAAAAAACGATGTTTCTAATTAAGCAAGGATTTTCATCATTTTCTCACAAAACTGCACTCGTCGATCAAAGTCATCATCGGACAATTTTTGTACCAAGTGCACTTCATACGGGTGAAATTTGTGTTTTCGAAATAATCTGGACACTGTGCTTTTTGACGCACTAACTTGTGAAGCGACCTCTGCAAGGGTTGAATGATTTTCTTGCACCATTAAAATAGCATCCAATTGTCGGTTTTCAATTAAGGCCAATGGACGTCCTGCCTTAGGCTTATCCCGTACATGACCGAGATCGCGAAATTTGTTTTCGATTCGACTTACTGTAGATTCCGATATTGGCGGACGGTCCGGGTGCGTTTCATTGAACAAAACACGAACTTCGTCATGCGTCCGGCTTCTATCTCCAAACCCAATCATTAAAACTTCGATTCTTTCGGTTTCTGTAAATCTCATTTTGCTACTATTTCTTCAATGACGAAAAATCTGAATTGTGTTTGACATAAGTAAAAACAAGTTGCAATTGTTTGAACGATATTGCTATGTCCGCTTCAACAGCGCTTACTCGAATATTGACGTTCTTCTTTGAATACATTTTGGTAAATATCGCGGTTATTTATCAACTGATTTTGATAATCTTTTTTTCGCTGTATTCAGAATAAAAAAAATCTATCAATTGAGGTATCGCAAGGGGTACTTTGCTATTTGAATTTTTAAAGTTGGGGTTGCCACCCCTTAGGAGCGAAGGGGTGGGGGGCTGAAAAGTGTATGTCAGGATAGTAATTTAAAAATAAAAATCGACGTGTCAGAGCATGTTCTGAAATATTTTTATTTAAGGTTTTATTGAATTTATCCGTTACTTTGTACACTTAAATAAATAAATGTGCAATACAATCGTTACCTCTATAAAAATGTAATGAGCAGCTTAAAACATACTTGTTCATTAAAAAAAATATATTGGTTTAAATAACTCAGCATTTGAAAATATTATAAGCGCATTCAATAATCTAAATTGTACCATGAGAAAATAATAGTGCGCCCTAGAAAGAATATGATGTGCATTAAGTTCTACAACCTGTAGTATATATATAGTAAGCGCGTAAAAAGTTATCGAAAAAAGTGAGGTAAAAATGTAAAAAAAAAACGCGATTTTGGTAATTTTTACAACTGTATACCACCTAAACCCATTGTTCTAGAAACTTCAAAATGGCTTCATAGGAAACCTTAATCTGCATCCTGGATCCTAAAAGTTTGGTCATAAATCTTGAAGCATTTAGAACGATTCTTTAAGTGATGTCCACACGCCTCCGGAAGAAATATAAAAAAAGCGCAATAATCTGCAACAATCAAGGTCAGACTCGTATTCAGCGCAAATAAATCAATTGAAAACGCCTATGCGCATTCCATAAACAAATAAGTTATCGATAATACCCTAATATTCAATTGTCTTTTTCTCGAAAATATCTTTCAAACAAAGTAACAGATCTACCAATATCAGTACTTATACCAAAAATATGGGGCTACCATTAAAAAAAGTGTCGATGACGTCAAAACTCGAAAACAATAGAATTTTCATTTAACATAATTTGTAGGGTGAGCGATTTGAATTAATTAATAAGGTCGTATATTATTGAAAGTACGCGCTATCATTAACATGCGAATCGTCAAAATCAGATCAGCGTTAATTTTGATGCGCAGTAGATCTAGTGCCCAATATTTATTATTTTAATGCACTAGTTTCTCATTTTATGGCACAATATGAATAAAATATTGCTCATTATAACATTTTTAACATGTAACATATTCATATTTATTGAATGCTCAATATGTATTATTGTAATGCACAAGTTATCCATTCTAGGGCACAATATGTAATTTCGTATGTAAATTCAGAAATTTACTGTTCTCCAGCTTAGCATGACTTTGTTTCCTTGTAAAAGAGAAACTAAACATTCCTAACCTATACATCTTTTTTAGCTTATCACATCTGTGCACTCAAGAGTATTGACGCTTGATTAGAATACTCCAATAATTACCTAGAAGTAATCAGCAACTTTTTTTTAATTGACGTATTTGAAAACAAACATGCACACTAGGGTGGTCCAAAAAACGGACTTTTCGCTTGAGGGCAACGATCCCCCCCAATCTGTTCCTTTTCCAGAAGAAAAAATTCCCCCCAAATTTGGGAACAATCGGATAACGTTAACACGTGCCACCGAGCACCTCAAAATTCCCATTTAAAATACATTGCAAAAATGCATCTTTTTCTTCGTTTTTCTTCACGTTTCGGATTTAGAAAAAAAATTGCGGGAGATTATCAGAAATTGTTCAGAACACTCCAAGGAACAAATCCACAACCACTATTTTTTTGTTCACCACCCCCCACCCTCCCCATAGTACCCTAAATATGAGACAAAAGTTTCTCCAAATTTTCAATTTTACAATGTTACGTGTTTTATTATTGTTTTTGGCAGAAGTGATTATTATTCGATTATTGACATATTTTTTGTGGTTTATTAACTAATTTGAAATTGTTTAAACAATTAGCATTTGTTTAAACAAAAATATACGATGTTACGAACATATTTTTCCATTTCTTTTGCAGAAGTTATTAGATTATTGGCTTTTTTGTCATTTATTAACTAATTAGCAATTGTTTAAACAAATACCATTTGTTTAAAGAAATATATATACAATGTTGCGGACATATTTTTTATTTTTTTAAAGGAAATTATTATTAGGTTATTGGCATTTTTTGGTCATTTGCTAACTAATTTGCAATTGTATAAACAAATACCATTTGTTTACAAAAATATACAATGTTACGGACACATTTTTTTTTTTATCAGAAATTATAATTAGATTGTTGGCATTTTTTGGTCATTTGCTAACT
Source organism: Aphodius sticticus (assembly GCA_963966075.1). NCBI lineage: Eukaryota > Metazoa > Arthropoda > Insecta > Coleoptera > Scarabaeidae > Aphodius > Aphodius sticticus. Next base: position 2,960,975 of record OZ014514.1, read on the forward strand.
AATAATTGGCTATATTTGCTAACTAGTTTACAATGGTACTGACGTAACTTTTTGATGAAAATTATTATTATATTTCTTACCTTTTTTTTCTTGCCAAATTTTTTTTAATAATTTTCAATTATAACCTATAATAGTGTTGCAACAACATTACTTATTAACACTTATTAATACTTATTAATAATTTTTGTCAAGAAATACGCACTAACATTGAATATTATTGTTTAAACAAATTTATTTGTTCAAACAATTGCATATTAAGTAACAAATTACAAAAAACTTGCCAACAATGTAACAATATAATTCCTACAAGAGGAAAAACAAAAAACATTGTAAATTTTTGTTTAAAAAATTGGTACTTGTTTAAAGAATTGCAAATTCAAAAAGTAACAACTTACAAGAAACTTGCCAACAATGTAACAATATAATTTCTACAAGAGGAAAAACAAAAAACATGGTAAATCTTTGTTTAAAAAATTGGTAATTGTTTAAAGAATTACAAATTGGTTAATGACAAAAAAATGCCAATAATTTAATAATAGTTTCTGCAATAAATATAAAAAATATGTCCGTAACAATATATATTATATTTGTTTAAACAAATAATATTTGTTTAAACAATTACAAATTAGTTAATAAATGTCCAAAAACTGCCAATAATCTAATACTAATTCATGCAAAAACATATAGAAAATTATGTCCATTACAATGTATTTATTTGTTTAAACAATTGCAAATTAGTTAATAAATGACAAAAATACCAATAATCTAATAATTTCTGCAAAATTGGAAAAATATGTGCGTAACAACATACATTCTTGTTTAAACAATTGCTAATTAGTTAATAAATGACAAAAACAATAATTTAATAATGTTTGCAACAAATGGAAAAATGAGTTCCTAACATCGTATATTTTTGTAAATAATTAAGTAATTGTTCAAACATTTTTTTTTAATCTTTAAATTAGTTAATAAATGACAAAAAACATATCAACAATTCATTAATAGTAATTTCTGTCAAAAAAACAATAAATCACGTAAGTTTGTAAAATAGTAAATTTGGAGAAAATGTTGCCTCACTTTTAGGGTACTGCAGGAGAGGGTCTCATATTTAGGATACTGTGGGGAGGGTGGGGGGTGGTGAACAAAAAAATAGTGGTTGTCGATTTGTTCCTTGGAGAGTTCTGAACAATTTCTGATAATCTCCCGCAACATTTTTTCTAAATCCGAAACGTGAAAAAAAATGGAAAAAAAGATGCATTTTTCCAATGTATTTTAAATGGGAAATTTGAGGTGCTCGGTGGCACGTGTTAACGTTAACCGATTTTGTTCAAATTTTGGGGGAATTTTTTTTTCCGGAAAAGGAGCCGATTGGGGGGGATCGTTGCCCTCCAGCAAAAAAAAAGATTTTGCAAGGTATAAATTTGGACCACCCTAATGCACACGTGCATTAGATTACAAACATGCATTACAAACGCGATTGATAAACAAAATGCTATTTCCGTAACATCAGTTTTGGTAAATACATTTGCCCAGGCAAATAGCTTTAAAAATATCAATGAAGACTCCATATCTATGTGATCAGGCAAATAGCTTTTCCCTAGGCAAAAGCCTGTTGACTAAAATAACCATTTGCCTACGACATATACAAGTTTGACCTATGTATATATACCTGCCACGCTTACCTAAGGGTGTTACAATTGTTGTGCCAAAATTAATAACCCTACCATAGTAAATGTGGGGGTATAAAACAAGTTTGAGGTGGTACATTGTTGTGAAACATCCTGTATACATGAAAATCTTTTCTGGTAACTTTTCAATGCCATTAATGTACTCTGAACCCTGTATAGTTTTCTAAACCACCCCTAGTATTCTCTTTGCACATCTTATTCAAACAAAATAATGATTTTGAAATTTTGAAACAAAATTTAAAATTCTACAAAAAAAATAAATAAATAAGTAAATAGCTGAAACTTTCAGGAATTGCTCATTATTATATTTCTGAGCTAGGCCTGTATAGTATAATCTACAATCTCAACCCTTATAGTTTCTTTGTAATTTTCATCACAACAAAAGCGTCTTTTGAAAATTTCGAAATTTAGAAAAAATTCTTGCAACACAACTAAAATAAATATGGTGAAAAACTGACCTCGATAAGAACGATCTCGGAGAGTATGACCCGTTCGAATCCTGTCCGACATCCGCTTTCGCAGTATGCGGAGATAACTGCGAAAGACGGCGTGTGTAATTACTCAAGTATGGCGTTTCCAGGTTATCGTCGTCTTCCTTCTCCAGAGTTGGAGAGGCGTACAGTCTCTCAAGATCTGAAAATAATTAGTTTTTTTGTTTAAATTGCAAGTCTCAAAATGTAAAAAAAAAGAAAAACTCACTGGTTGGATTTGTGCTCAAGCTTAACCTAGATCGAATCTGGTTAAGTCTGTCCGATGCAAAATCACTCGCCGGGGACGCCGAGAACGCAGAACTGTACCGGCTTGGCGACGAAGATCCAAAGGTCGTAGGTCTTGATGTAGTTGTCGTATCCGCAACGCGAGCCGGAGAGTTCCTCTTGAGGCTTGTCAGGAACGTTGATGTTCCCAAATTTGATGGACCTTGTTGATCAAAAAAAAATGTTTAGTACACTAAGAAAAATGGCAGTAAAATTACACATAAATCATTGTGAAAATTACAATAGAAATGTGGTAAGTATAAAAATTGCACGTAATTCCAATTATTTTTACAAGTCTGTGTACTATGACAGCGATATTGCTGCTTTATTTCAATTACTATGATCTTTTAGTAAAAATACAATGGAAATATACCTTAAAATCGTAAAATTACAACGTATGTTGTGATTTTACTATTATAGTAGCGGGTTTGTTGATATTGTAACGCCCAGACGCATGCGCTACGTTTGATCAGCTGTTTTGCAAACGAACGCCGGCACTAGAGTGGTCCAAAAAACGGGGTTTTCGCTAGAGGGCAACGATCCCCCCCAATCGGTTCCTTTTACAGAAAAAAAAAATCCCCCCAAATTTGAGAAAAATCGGTTAATGTTAACACGTGCCACCGAGTACCTCAAATTTCCCATTTAAAATACATTGGAAAAATGCATCTTTTTTTCCATTTTTTTTTCACGTTTCGGATTTAGAAAAAATGTTGCGGGAGATTATCAGAAATTGTTCAGAACTCTCCAAGGAACAAATCCACAACCACTATTTTTTTGTTCACCACCCCCCACCCTCCCCACAGTATCCTAAATATGAGACAAAAGTTTCGCCAAATTTACAATTTTACAATGATCCGTGTTTTATTATTGTTTTTGGCAGAAGTGATTATTATTCGATTATTGACATATTCTTTTGTCATTTATTAACTAATTTTAAATTGTTTAAACAATTAGCATTTGTTCAAACAAAAATATACGATGTTACGAACATATTTTTCCATTTTTTGCAGAAGTTATTAAATTACTGGCTTTTGTCATTTATTAACTAATTATCAATTGTTTAAACAAATACCATTTGTTTGAAGAAATATATATACAATTGTGAACATATTTTCTATTTTTTTAAAGGAAATTATTATTAGGTTATTGGCATTTTTTAGTCATTTGCTAACTAATTTGCAATTGTATAAACAAATACCATTTGTTTACAAAAATATACAACGTTATGGACATATTTTTCTTTTCTTTATCAGAAATTATAATTAGATTCTTGGCATTGTTTGTCATTAATTAACTAGTTTGCAATTCTTTAAATTAATACAATTTGTTTAAACAAAAATACAATGGTACTGATGTATCTTTTAGACAAAAATTATTATTGTCTTTCTTATCATTTTTTTTTCTTGCAAAATTTGTTAAATAATTTTCAATTATAACCTATAATAATTGTTGCAACCACATTACTTACTTATTAAAACTTATTAATAATTTCTGTCAAGAAATACATAATAACATTGAATATTATTGTTTAAACAAATTTATTTGTTCAAACAATTGCACATTAAGTAACAAATTACAAAAACTTGCCAACCATGTAACAATATAATTTCTACAAGAGGAAAAACAAAAAACATTGTAAATTTTTGTTTAAAAATTTGGTACTAGTTTAAAGAGTTGCAAATTCAAAAAGTAACAAAGTAACAAATTACAAAAAACTTGCTAACAATGTAACAATATAATTTCTACAAGAGGAAAACAAAAAAAAACATAGTAAATCTTTGTTTAAAAAATTGGTACTTGTTTAATTAATTTAGAAGAAATTCTTTAATAAATGACAAAAAATGCCAATAATAGTTTCTGCAATAAGTATAAAAATTATGTCCATAACAAATAGTATTTGTTTAAACAATTACAAATTAGTTAATAAATGTCCAAAAACTGCCAATTTTTGCAAATAAATATAGAAAATTATGTCCATTACAATGTATATATTTGTTTAAACAATTGTAAATTATGACAAAAAATACTAATAATCTAATAACTTCTGCAAAATTAGAAAAATATCTGCGTAACAACATATATTTTTGTTTAAACAAATGGTAATTGTTTAAACAATTGCTAATTAGTTAATAAATGACAAAAACAATAATTTAATAATGTTTGCAACAAATGGAAAAATGAGTTCGTAACATCGTATTTTTTGTTTAAATAAGTAGTAATTGTTTAAAAAATTTTGGTTTTTAAATTAGTTAATAAATGATAGAAAAACATGTCAACAATTCAATAATAGTAATTTCTGTCAAAAAAATAATAAATCACGTAACTTTATGAAATTGTAAATTTGGAGAAAATTTTGCCTCATTTTTAGGGTACTACAGGAGAGGGTGGGGGCGGTGAAAAAAAATAGTGGTTGTGGATTATTCAGAGAAATTATTCAGAACTTCCCAAAGATCAAGTTCTGAATAATTTCTGATAATCTCCCGCAACTTTTATTCTAAATCCGAAACGTGAAAAAAAAAAAAGGAAAAAAAGATGCATTTTTCCAATGTATTTTAAATGGGAAATTTGAGGTGCTCGGTGGCACGTGTTAACGTTAACCGATTTTTCTGCAATTTTGGGGGAATTTTTTTTTCCTGAAAAGGAGTCGATTGGGGGGGATCGTTGCCCTCCAGCAAAAAAAAAGATTTTGCAAGGTATAAATTTGGACCACCCTAGCCGGCACGCACACCATCGAGTGTAATATGTAGTTGGGCGCGTTGTATTTCTGTCTCCGGTAGGTAACAATGATACTAAAGATACTAAAGACTAAAACTTGTCTAGATACCATGTAGGTGTAGGTTAAAATACCATGTCACACTGCAGAACAATAGGGTATTTGACTATTTTTGGAAAACCATCTTAATGTGTTTATTCCTTCATTCTACATTGTAAATGCATTATTTTTTGTAATTATTTCCTCAATATTTCATAAAAATCAGCGTTAAAAATTGAATCACAAAAAGTCCCGCCAAAACGATACTTTCTGGTGTGTGACGTCACCGGTTAGTGATGTCAAGATGATGTGATGCCAAGATGTCAAATCGGCCCATATGGTCTGTCAGCATCGGCATCGTCGCCGTTTGGTAATTGTGTTGTATGATGTGTTGCTTTCACAATTTCTACATAAAAATGGGTTATAAATGGTGTATAAATCCACAATGCAGAGATACGTCAAGAAAAACTCCGGATAAACTATTTGTAGCTGTTCCGCAAGATTTGAAACTGCGAAGAAAGTGGTTGGCTCGTAGAAATCCAAATGAAATAAATAGCCGCCAATACAAGTGTTTTCTGTTGTGAAGATTACTTCGACATAAGTAAAACTGACTAGAATAAGCTATCTATCGTATTTTCGAAAGGTATTATCTGATCTGACAGCTGAAGGTTAGGGCTATCCTAACCTACAAAGTTATGCTTACATGACGCTTTCGTGCTATTAAATTCAAACGGGAAAAGCATAAAAGCGCGTTCGGATAACCCGGTATTTTACGGTGAGAGTGACGCGCTGCATAATAGGCGGACTAACGTCATACGGCGTTTATCTGCATATAAGAGAGAGACAGCCGACCCAAGTTATCTGAGCATTGCTCTCCCCATACCATACCCTGACAAACCGAACGCGCTCTAAGGCGGACTAACGAATGACATCACTGGAGACTGAGCCAATTACAGAGCGTTTTCAATCACGTGATAGGACGTGAATAAAATTCAATTTTAATTTTGGTTTTTCATAGAAATAAAGCATTTTTTTTTTTGAAAAATAATAACAAATAGTTTTCGTAAACTGTAATCTATTAGGATGACTATAATACATGCCATATTTTTAATACAGTCAAATACCCTATTACAGAGCGTTTTCAACCACGTGATAGGACGTGAATAAAATTCAATTTTAATTTTGGTTTTTCATAGAAATAAAGCATTTTTTTTTTGAAAAGTAATAACAAATAGTTTTCTTAAACTGTAATCTATTAGGATGACTATAATACATGCCATATTTTTAATACAGTCAAATACCCTATTGTATTGCCTTTGTAGATCACCAACGACGACAATTAGCCATTAGAAATTGATGTCTTAACGTTAACGCTATACCTGGATGAAAGCTGTAAGTACAGTCTTCTAAGTTTCTTTGTGAAAATTTGCTTTAAGATTGAAGGGTTTTATACCAACAGAAAGATAATGTGCAATCTTCTTTTTAGGTTAACTTTTTTGTGTCTGTCTAATATGTTTCCTTGTTCTTACAGATGCGGAACATCTTGCACCAAATGCGTTTGTCAGAAAAAGAGTGAACAAGTATGTGTGTTTGTGGTTGACCGAAGTGCATTTATATATTTATCCGTGTGTTTTCTATGTTTAAGTATTTGCGTACGCTAAGTACTTATTAATTGCTTCTCTGTAGTTTTAATGTATTTTTATGTCCCTCAAACTATTTTATACTTGTATGTACGTCTACATATTTATTTTATCTATACCATTTCTATACCATTTTGTTTGACCGTTTATACTATTGTAACGTTTGACTGTGTGCATGATTTTTTTTTTATTGTATATTTATGTATATTTATTTTCTTTTGTATTATATGATAGATGTTAATAATTACTCAAGATCAGAATAAAATTATACAAATCAAAAATACCGCATATTTCATTGAATATTACACTGAAATAGATGTAAAATTATTGCGCGTTGCCTCATATTTCATTTAAAATTATATTTAAATTGATGTTCAAATATTACGAATTGCCCCATATATCACTTAAAATTACATTAAAATCGGTGTAATATTTCAGCCAAATTCTTGTAAAATCACAGTGTAAATATACAATGACAATGTAAAAATACAATTGAGATGTAAAATTACCCTGATTGCTGCAGGGCAAAAAAACCTACTATTCCTACTGTAAATTCACATCAAAATTTTTTTAAGTGTAGGTTTGTTTAAATTTTTTGTTTGTTTAAAACCAACCTTGATCAAGTTATAAAGCGGAAGAAAATATTTATTACCGATTTTGCTAACATATCTTCATTTAAATAATACATTGAATATGTTCAAACTCTCAAATAGTGCGAAATTTATACGTAAACTATGGAAGATAAAAATAGGGTATTTGACTATTATTGGAAAACCATCTTAGTGTGTTTATTCCTTCACTCTACATTGTAAATGCATTATTTTTCGTAATTATTTCCTCAATATTTCATAAAAGTCAGTGTTAAAAATTGAATCATAAAAAGTCCCGCCAAAACGATACTTTCTGTTGTGTGACGTCACACGATAGTAGATGTCAAATCGACCCATATGGTCTGTCAGCATCGGCATTGTCGCCGTTTGGTAATTGTGTTGTATGATGTGTAAAATGTCACAATTTCTACATAAAAATGGGTTATAAATGGTGTATAAATCCACAATGCAGAAATACGTCAATAAAAACTCCGGATAAACTATCTGTAGCTGTTCCGCAAGATTTGAAAATGCGAAGAAAGTGGTTGGCTCGTAGAAATCCAAATGAAATAAATAGCGGCCAATACAAGTGTTTTTAGTTGTGAAGATTACTTCAACATAAGTAAAACTGACTAGAATAAGTTATCTATCGTATTTTCGAAACAGGTATTATCTGATCTTACAGCTTAAGGTTAGGGCTATCATAACCTACAAAGTTATGCTTACATGGCGCTTTTTACAAGTTGCTTAGTTCCGGAACGTAAAAATAAGGATTATGTTTAAAGAAGAATCCCACCATCAAAGCGTTAACCTTCGGTAGATTATCACTAACCGCTTTAACAAAGTTGTTTTCTATTGTTTGTAAATTAACGTAGTAACTTCAAACGGGAGAAGCGTACTAACGAATGACGTCACTGGAGACAGAGCCAATTGCAGAGCGTTTTCAATCACATGATAGGACATGAATAAAATTCAAATTTAATTTTGGTTTTTAATAGAAATAAAGCATATTTTTTTGAAAAGTAATAACAAATAGTCTTCTTAGTAATTTATTAGGATTACTATATATAATACAAGCCATATTTTTAATACAGTCAAATACCCTATTAATTAGAGTATTAATTGGGTATTGATATTAGTCTGATGTTTACATTTCAATTCATAGACCAAGTTTCTAATCTATCAAAAGATCTGGTTTCTAGTCCAACTTTTACAATTTTTACATGCTGAGATATGTTTGAAAAATCAGTCAAAAATTGTTCTTTTCCTTTTTTAACTCGGCCCGGGGATATACTTTATATTTACGAAATTCCCAAAAACTTACTTGCAAAGTCGTGATTGTTGACAGTTTTCTTGTACGTAGACTCGATGACTTCCGATTCTGTGTCCGATCCTGTATCGAAATCGTTCTCGGCCATTTTTAGTATTTTTGAGGTGCGAGTAGTGACTTTTTTCTCCTCGGTTACCACTCTTGCAGGAGGTGGCGACGGTTCAGGAATCTGCAAAATCAATCATAAATTTTACATTAAATTTTAAATTATTCAGATTGTCTTTAACATTTTTGCCAATAAATTAATTATTGAATGCCGGTTTACAAATAACTAGATGCTATTCATTTAAGACAGCCATACGAATAGCTTAATGTTAAAAATAGTGTTATTGTTATAATCTACATACTTGAGAGTCGGGTATCTTTGTTTTTATAGTAATCTTTCGCTCATTAGCTAAGAAATTAATTGATAAAATCTCCATATTTTTAGCCATCTATAGGCCACCTATCATATCATCACAGAATCTTACCCGTAATGTTAACCTAATTAAACCCATATCAGAGGCCCTACTTGGTGAAACATGTTTAACAAAATTTCAAAGGCTGAAGCTGTCACCCGAAAATCTGTTTTAAATAATCCATCGATCATAAACCACACTACAGCAAAACAAAGATTTTGGAGACAATTTCAGTTGTAGCTTCTTCATGATGATAATTAATTGAGCAAATTCCAAAATGTCAAATACGTCAATGTAACAAAAAAAAATTCCGATGTGTCCAGGCCATTTGAAAACATGAGCATCATATCTTAAATAATACGTTGCAGTTAAATTTCCTTTAGAATGTTAAAAAATCTGATGTGGCCAGGCACATGACTTTATCATACTATTTACTACTTTACATACTTACTTAATTTTACAAAAATTGCATTATTATTTAGGCCTTGTAACGGCAATACTTTATTTATTGTGAATTACATATGAAAAACTCCCTAAATAAATTAATTACTTATCAAAAAATCTGATGTGGCCAGGCACATGACTTTATCATACTATATATAAAATTAATTTTTTAGCTGCATGAGATTCTATTTGATCGAGATCGGCCATGTCTGCATTAAAATAAAACTAGTAGAACTAGACACATATGTCTAATAAAGCTGCGTTCGGATATTGTACTCCGTTGACATCGGGTACACCGTCAAAATGATACTTACGTGTTATTGGGTTTAAAAAGTGTAACGGTGTGCAATATCCGAACGCAGCCTATATTGACAGTAGTATTTTCAAAACATTAGCGTTTGACACTAGCTACTGTCATTAGAATCAAAAAATCTGACATATCCTGGCTACTAGTTTTAAAGCAGTACGACCGAAATGTCATATACATAAATTATAGAAAATTTCCTCTCCTTTAATTTATTATTTAACTATTTTGACGACATTACACAAATACCGGCTCATTTACAAAATCTTCGAAAAATGCTAAGAGTAAACCACCAGTTCCTTTGGTCCCTTTTCAACAGAAAGATTTTCAGCTCTCACACACACACACACAGACATTGTTTTGAACCTTGGTCAAAAATGTTCAGGGGACTCAAAGACATATTTCCGCTAAAATCTAAAAAAAATTTTTTGGTATGATTACAATACTTTACATACTGCGTATGATAAAGTAAAAAAAAATCATTAACACAAAGTATTTGATACACATTTTAAAACTTGGTAGTTTTTTAGTTCTAAACTTAATTATTATTAGTTCTATTAGGTGTCCCTAAAAGCCCTCTCCACTACTCCCTAAAACTCCTACACTGTATCATAGTTCCCGAGATAAACATTGGCTTTCATAAAGCCCCATTAAAAAAAATCCATGAGGTTTAAGTCGGGTGATCTGGCAGGCCACCTAATCGCAGTTTTTGTTATAATGTGTGTTAGTTGTAAAGAATTTACAATAATCTATATAAATCTCAAAAAATTGAATATGGCGTCCATGAGAACTAAAAAATTTGAATATCGCCCAGAGAAAGTTGATGGACAAAAACAGTTTGATAACAAACATGGCTTCAGAGTATGCTCTTATATAGGAATACAAAATTTTTCATAATAAGCCAAGTGATTCAAGAAAAAAGAAATGGACAATTTTTACTTTTTCCGTAATATCTAGTGATCCATGCAAAATTTTAGAAAAGTAAAAAGTGTTCCGAAAAGTGTCCACATTTACGCAACTTTTGTCCCATTTACACCATGTTCCGTGAGACACCCTGTATAGGTTCACTAGGCTTGTATAAATTTCCATATTTACCCTTAAACTTGAGTAGTTTTCTAAATAAATGTAATATAATAATAAATAATAACATAAATGTAAATGTAATCTAATGTTTTTTTTTCTTTAGCAACAGCTATAACTCTGTGCAGTAAAATGTGTCTGTAAATTACTATTCCAATTCTTACTAACATTTTTAGCAATTTAAATAATTATCGAATGGCTAGTTTAGAAATAATACAAGTTAATTCATTTAAAATTGATTATATTGCTAAAATCAGTATTTTCTACAAAGCTGCCATCACCATTATTAGCTATATTTTTATTCTTCGTAAGAATTTTCAACTTTTTCGCCAAGAATTTACGGGTGGTTCCCGTTATAGGCATTACAGGAAATCCATATTCCATTAGTTTTGTGCGCAGCTCATTATCGGTGAGACTATCAGCGTCTACCATCTAGAATTAAAAGGGCTAATTACTAAATATTCTTTTTTTTCGCTTTTTTAAATTGTTTCCAAAATTCTTTGTTTTGCAGAAGTACTGCTGTTTATGAACGATGGACAAGTTTAAAAAAAAAAAACTTTTTGGGATGACTTCTTCAACCTTAAAAAATTTGTTAAACATGCTGCTCACTGTAACGCCGGGGCTACACATTCGTATACTTGCCAAATATCAAATATTTGCAAAGTATATGAATATTTGTCAAGCAAAAAATCCTGCTCTATTCAATTCGTAGCGAGTCCACCCCTAAAATAAATTTTTATATTCGACGTTCGGCTGTGCGAATGAGTTCTTTTACGCCATATACTTGGTATTTGCAATACCCAGTTGAAGTGGGTATAGCGAATGCAAAGGCGACAAATATTGGTGCCTATTTATTTGTACTCGATGAACATTTTAGTACGATGTTTAATTTTTCCATTTTTTAATTTCGTTTTGTGTGTAGTAGGTCGTATACGAAGATTGATAATAGATTTGTAATTATTAGTAACATTTTTGATTTTTCGGCGAAAACCGCATAAAATTGTAATTTTGTGAAACCGTCAGACAGACAGTTTTCCGGAAACCGTCAGACAGAAATTAAAAAAAAATATTGTTGTTTTTACCTGTCCGCATAAACGCAATGTTATTTCTTTCCAAGAAAAACGTACACCATATACAGAGTGTACACTAAGTTGATGCTTTTCTATGAACAATATAGATGATACTCATTTATGAGCTTTCAAAATATAACCTTTTTGTTAAATAAAAAAGCTACAGAAAATTGTCTCTACTATTAAAATATTTTTAATCGTTTTCGATTCTCTTAAAGTAATAAACAACATAAAAATTTTATAGACAGTATCTCTATAAAATAATTTATTTGTAAAATTATACTTTATTTGCTTGTATTTATATATTTGTCGATTTTTATGATGTTTATTATTTAAAGAGAAACGAAAGCGGTTAAAAATATTTTAATAGTACACAATTTTGTGTAGCTTTCTTATTCAACAAAAAAATTATATTTTGGAAGCTCATTCGTTTAAATTTTTGTTTCAGAAGCTAATTGATCTGTATTTCATAAAATATTAGGACATATTTATACAACGAACCTAGTAGTACAATTGGATTTAGTAGAACTTTAAAGACGACGAAGAAACCATATCTAACATTTCTTTTATGGGCAATATCTTCCTAATTTAAATAAAAAAATACATATTTTTTCACATTAAAACAATAATTTTTTTAAACTAATTCACATCAAATGACCAATTGTATTGTTTTACAGTCTGTTAAAATTAGATGCTGCGAATTAATAATACAGAAAGCTGATGAATTAAACAAAAAATCATTAAAATGAAACAAACAGTTTCGTCTAGATTTGTTTTGTAAATTTCCACAAGAATGCCCTTGTTAGTACACACTGAATTCTGCACTTATGTAATTAAAAATATGTCAGCATTATAAAATAAAACCTTGCTTGTTCGTAATCAAATTATCAGTTTGATTTGAAAAAGCTAATGTGCAAATAAGGCGAACTAATCAAAAAAATAGCTAGCGCCCATTCGGTACGCACATGTAGCAAATCCTCAAAGAAGGTTTTCACGTATTAGAAAATTCTATGAGGCGATGCATCAATGTACGATGCATTTACTGTTGCAGTGCAACTCTGACGGTCCGAAATCACAAACGAATATTGTACAAATTTGTTGGTATGTCATAGATTTTTTTGAGTTTTATAAAAATCAGCCGGAATCAAGGATGGATGAAAAACATTCGGCGAACGAACTTGAAAGGAAAAATAAATCACTCATGGCATCGTTTAGACCGATCAATAGCAAAAATTTTTGATTTGCGTGGCAAATATATTTGCCAAATATTTAACATGCAAATATTTGATATTTGCCAAGTATACGATTATTTGTGAAAAGAAAAAACCAGTTCTATTCAATTGGTATCGAGTCCACCTCAAAAATAGATTTATATATTCGACGGTCGTCTGTGCGGACGGTTTCTTTTTACGGCGAATACTTGGTATTTGCAATATCCAGTTGAAGTGGATGTAGCAAGTGTCTAGGCGACAAATATTGGTTTCATTTATTTGCACTCGATGAACATTTTATTACGCTGTTTAATTTTTCCATTTTTTAATTTCGTTTTGTGTGAAGTAGGTCGTGTACGAAGATTGACAATAGATTTGTAATTATTAGTAAGATTTTTGATTTTTCTAAAGGGCGAAAACCGCGTAAAAGTGTAATTTTGTGAAACCGTCAGACAGTTTTCCGGAAACCGTCAGACAGAAATTAAAAAGAAAATATTGTTGTATTTACCTGTCCACATAAACGCAATGTTATTTCTTTTCAAGAAAAACGTACACCATATACAGAATGTATCCTAAGTTGATGCTTTTCTATGAACAATATAGATGATACTCATTTATGAGCTTTCAAAATATAACCTTTTTGTTAAATAAGAAAGCTACACAAAATTGTCTCTACCTACTACTAAAATATTTTTAATCGTTTTCGTTTCTCTTCAAGTAATAAACATCATGAAAATTTTATAGACAGCATGTCTATAAAATAATTTATTTGGAAAATTATACTTTATTTGCTTGTATTCACATATTTGTCGATTTTTATGATGCTTATTATTTAACGAGAAACGAAAGCGGTTAAAAATATTTTAATAGTAGAGACAATGTTGTGTAGCTTTTGTATTCAACAAAAAGGTTATAATTTGAAAGCTGATTTGTTTAAATTTTTGTTTCAGAAGCTAATTGATCTGTATTTCAGACAATATTAGGACATATTTATACAACGAACATAGTAGTACAATTGGATTTAGTAGAACTTTAAAGATGACGAAGAAACCATATCTAACATTTCTTTTATGGGCAATATCTTCCTAATTTAAATAAAAAAATACATATTTTTTCTCATTAAAATAATAATTTATTTAAACTAGTTCACATCAAATGACCAATAATTGTATTGTTTTACAGTCCGTTAAAATTAGATGCTGCGATTTAATAATATAGAAAGCTGATGAATTAAACAAAAAATCATTAAAATGAACAGTTTTGTCAAGTTTTGCTTTTGTCAAGTTTTGCTTTTGTAAATTTCCAGCCCAATGCCCTTGTTAGTACGCACTGAATTCTGCACTTATGCAATTAAAAATATGTCGGCATTATAAAATAAAACCTTGCCTGTTCGTAATCAAATTATCAGTTTGATTTGAAAAAGCTAATATGCAAATAAGGCGAACTAATCAAAAAAAATAGCTAGTGCCCATTCGGTACGCACATGTAGCAAGTCCTCAAAGAAGATTTTCATGTATTAGAAAATTCTATGTGGCGATGCATCAATGTCCGATGCATTTACTGTTGCAGTGCAACTCTGACAGTCCGAAATCACAAACGAATATTGTACAAATTCGGCATGTCATAGATATTTTTTTGGGTTTTATAAAAATCAGCCGGTAATCAAGGATGGATGAAAAATATTCGGTGAACGAACTTAAAATGAAATATAAATCACTCATGGCATCATTTAGACCAGGGGTTCTCAACCGGTGGTACGCGTACCAATTGTGGTACGCGAAGGACTTCTAGGTGGTACGCAAAAGGCACCAAACTTAAAATCATATTTATTCAGATGATATTGTTAAATTGTTTGACACAAAATTATAGCGGTCAAATCAGATAATACCCATTACCGTCTCTTCGAATTTAAATCAGATGTTCAAGTTTTTCTTGAAAACGCTAATTTCGAATTCAAAAATTCTTTCTTTGACGAATTGTGGCCCGGTTAGCATATTTAGCTGATATTTTTGGAAAGCTGTATGATTAAATTTAGTTTTGCAGGGATCAAAGGTTCATTTAATTATCGTTGAAGATAAAATTACCAATAAATAAATTGAGTTAATTATAAAAGAAATTAATAAAAATAAATGTAGTTTATTGCCAGCATTCGAAGGCTCCCTTGAAGAAAGATGGGAAACATCAATGATGTCGGATATAAACAAATTATTGATTGCACCTCTTTAAAAAACAATAGTTATTTTCCCAAATCTATGACAATGAAAATTGGATCAGAAATCTAAAAGGTATTTCCTCACACACAGCGCTGATAGAAGAATTTAAAATTATTACAATCACCGTTTTTTGGATCCAGAGGAAGAATTATTTTAAAGAAACTGGAGATTAAGATATTAGACTTTTAATGAGTTTTTGCGCCACGATTTATGTGAAATTTATGTAGGTATGGGTTTTCATCAATATTATATTTAAACAACAAACATAAGCCAAAATTAATGATTGACCCAAATTTGAGCTTGAACTAATTGACACAGATCATGATATTTAAAAAAAAATTGGTTTAGCGAAACAACCCCAAGGTTTTTTTTATTTTACTTTTGTATACCAAATGAAATTATGTTAGGTATATAATGTTTATTGTTATTGGTTTCGATGAGAATAAGTTTTTACGATATTTTTTAGGTGGTACACGGAACCTAAAAGGATGAGAACCCCTGGTTTAGACCGATCAATAGCAAAAGTTTTCGATTTGCGTGGCAAATATATTTGCCAAATATTTAACTTGTGGCAAATATTTGATATTTGGCAAGTATACAAATATGTAGCCCCGGCTTAAGGTCTGTACAAACTTTTGGGCCACCACAAGTGGAATTTGGAAAGTAATTGATGATTACTGATTGCGTTGTGGCTGTTAAATTTCTTACATAAACAGATAAAGTCAATAAGTAGATGTCGTTGTAAGGATGAACAAAAATTTCCAAGTAGATACTTAATTTGTCAAAAATACAATAATCTAAGTTAAGTACCATCAATAAACACAATCGAACAGTCTATGGAGAAAACCCTACCAAAAATAGTTTTCACTTGCTCGATTTTGTTCATTGTTGGCCAGGATCGTCACTTAGCTTCGACCATTGTATTTTTGACAAATTAAATACTTGTAAATATGTGAAATGCTTTGATATCGAGACGCATTGTCACCTAACTATGAACAATTTTACTCACAACAAACAACTTTATTTAAGGACTGAACCGAAGAATATCAATGCAATTAAACAAAAAAGTTCTTGAAGTGGGTACTAAATATTACACATGTTCTACTAAATCAAAAGATAAAAATATTCAAATACACAATAATTCAAGACAATTCAAATAATTGTTTATTTTTTTATAGAATGTACGGATATATATTTATTGTACTTGAAATATAGTTTATTTATTTCTTTTATATATAGAGAATATACAGGGTCCTGCAGCTCAGCTCCCGTCTTCTGTAGCTCAGTTACTAATTAAGCTAAGAGTTTGACATTTTGCAAGCTTACCCTGTACTTCAAGGTACATTTCAAGAAATTATTTTTGGTTATACAGTGTGTCCCAAAAATGTGCAACGCCAACGTGATATATTTTTTTAAATTGCATGCTATATATTTTTTTTACACATTTGGAAGCCTGTTATGGTTGCCTAAATACCACAAAAATTTTATTGAAATCGGTTGAGTGACTGCAGCGCAAAAAATTAAAAACAAAAAAAAATTGATTTTGCATCGTTGGCCTTAAAAATCAATAAAAACCACAAATTGCACCTCGTTAATAAAATTTTGCGACGTCCTTATTAAGTTAGATCTAGTAGTCTCGTTAACCAAGTGTCATTGATCCAAACTATACAGGATGACCAAAATCTAGTGTGAAACTTGTCAAACTTCAAAGCATGTTATTGTTCTTATTTTAAATTGGAACCCATACATCTTTTTAGGTGAAACGATGCAGAATTAAAAAATAAACATTGTTTCTAAATACAACCCCATCAAAATTCCCAATATTTTAAAAGTTATTTGCCAAAAACTTATTTTTCAACGTTTTCAACGGCAGTTGTAGGTAATAAATATCGTACGTGGCGTTGAAAAACAATTTATTTCATAAAATATAACACAGAGAAGTACTTTAGATTTGAGTGTACTTAATTAAGTAGTTGTTCGAAATGTCTTCCGTGCTCTTCGAGGCACAAACGAAGACGAGTATGAAGTGACCTCGCCACTGCTCTTAATAGGTCGGGCGTAATAGTTAGAAATGCATCTTTCTTGCATGTTTTCTGGTGTTGTTGGAGGTTCAGCATAAACGATGTCCTTAACGTAGCCCCACAGGAAGAAATCCAGTTTCGTTAAGTCCGGTGATCGAGGAGGCCACGCAACTGGTCCTTCTCTTCCAATCCACCGATTTGGGAAGATTTCGTTGGGCTGGTGCCTGACATGTGACGAGTAATGTGCTGGAGCTCCATCATGTTGCAGCCACATTTCCACCCTTACCGCTATACGTAAATTTTTAAGTAAATTTGGCAAATGAACAACTACTTAATTAAGTACACTCAAATCTAAAATATATATATGTTATATTTTATGAAATAAATTGTTTTTCAACGCCACGTACGATATTTATTACCTACAATTGCCGTAGGAAACGTTGAAAAATGAGTTTTTGGCGAATAACTTTTAAAATATTGGGAATTGTGACGGGGTTGTATTTAGAAACAATGTTTATTTTTTAATTCTGCATCGTTTCACCTAAAAAAATGTATGGGTTCCAATTTGAAATAAGAACAATAACACGCTTTGAAGTTTGACACTAGATTTTGGTCATCCTGTATAATTTGGATCATTGACACTTGGTTAACGAGACTACTAGATCTAACTTAATAAGGACGTCGCAAAATTTTATTAACGAGGTGCAATTTGTGGTTTTTATCGTTTTTTAAGGCCAACGATACAAAATCAATTTTTTTTTGTTTTTATTTTTTTGCGCTGCAGTAACTCAACCGATTTCAATAAAATTTTTGTGGTATGTAGGCAACCATAACAGGCTTCCAAATGTGTAAAAAAATATATAGCATGCAATTTAAAAAAATATATCACGTTGGCGTTGCACATTTTTGGGACACCTTGTATAATCAAAAATAATTTCTTGAAATGTACCTTGAAGTACAGGGTAAGCTTGCAACATGTCAAACTCTTAGCTTAATTAGTAACTGAGCTACAGAAGATGGGAGCTGAGCTGCAGGACCCTGTATATAAATATAAATATATATGAATTTCATTTGTGTTTTTATTAATTTTTTACCCCACACTACAGCTGTTAATTAAGTTTTATAAAACCAAAATTAAATCATGAAAACTCAAAAATCAAAGCAATATAACCAATACTTTTCGCAAACAGTAAAAAATAGTAAAATTACATAATGTATCGTGCTAGTCAATAAAACTGTCGTTAAGAGTCCCTAATTTGTCGTGCTGAATACATATTCTGTCGTGTTAACAATTGTCGTGAGGAATACCAAATTTGTCGTGCTGAGTACATATTTTGTCGTGCACAATTGGTCGTTGAGAATATCTAATTTGTCGGGCCGATATATATTCCCAAAAAAAAGTATTGGAGTATAAATTGTACTATTTACAATTCCTTTTCTACAAGAATTCATTATAGATAATAATTTAGTCAACAATTTCACATTTCCACAAAAATAATTATATTTAAAGTATTTTTCAAATGTTATTTGAAAAAAGTATATGAAATTATAATCAGCTTCTCCATTGCATATAGCACGTGTAGCCAAAAAGATGAAAATGACATAAGAGTAGCTATGCAAAAATAGTATTTAAAAGAAAGTATATCAAAATATTAGAAGGTATTAAGGCTCCCGTCTCAATTCAAATACTGAACCGTACCGAACTGCTCTCCAAAGCTTCGAAATAAAAAAATCACCAGATGTAGATGGCGCTACTATAACATGTCTGTTTTTATATCGTATTTATTACATTTGTTGACGTGTGGTATAACCTAAAGAAATAAATGTATTGCCTTCTATTTATAGAAATATTCAAACTGGACTGTGTTCGATTTTTCTAGTCGATGATATAGTACTTTAACAATCGCCGCTATTGTAAACATGGTTTCCAACTCACTACAATCACACACTATAATAATCCAGAGTGCAAGTTTAGAGAAATTCAGCAGAAAATAACTTGTGCCCTTATAGTTAACATTTAATTATATTTTCTCATGCATTACAGCAGACAATAATCAGACGCAACTGCCATCGGAAGGCATTTCTATATTTGTAGTCCACACCAAAATATGCGTAAATAATTTTCATAAATATTGAAATTCCTTTCCGACGGCAGTTGCATAAGGACCTTCGGAATCGAATGGTAGCGAGCATTTCACAATTGGCGCAATAATTATGACGTGGGTTATTTTCGCGTTTTAGGGGTCTGAGACGGGAGCCTTAAGAGTTTGTCATTGTTTAGGTAACACCCAGTACATGCAAGCAGATAATTACATTCTAACATTTGCATTTAGACAATACAGAAGCTTTTATGAAGAATAAAATTTCCTGAAAAATTGATGATAAAACTATTTCCCATTTGTGTCTCAGTTTGTGCTGGACATGGTATAGTATACACTTATTTTGTGAGAATGTGGATTAATCAATAAATAAAGTAAATAAATACCCCAATTTGCATACAAAACCCATCAAAAACCATAGGATAAGTTCCCAAGAAAAGAAATAGGGCTTTGGTGGATAATATATTATTTTGATTTAACTTGTCCCGCTTTTCAAAAAAAATTACTTTTTTTTACAGAATTTTTAGCGAAGTATGAACTACGATAAATGAACTATATGCTATTTCGTGTTTCAACACTCTTTTTCAAATCGTGCGTTAAAAGGCAGTAAATTTTTTTAATTATTAAACAACATTTTTGGGTCAAACACCGTTGTTTCACAATTGTATTTTTTTACAAAGAAAAATATGAATTACTCATTTTAGGTAACTTACATACCATACTAAATATAAATTAATATTCATTTTTGTTAACAACTAGACTCTAAGCTAAATGACTATAAAGCAGTTCCTTCTGTCATTTACAAGCAAAATTGCAGTATGTTAACAATTTTAACAATTTTTATTATTTTCAAAGTTCTATTGGATAGTGACCCTGTCATTTAGTCGCAAAGCAAGAATATACAGAAACTTAATAGAAAACACAGAATCTTAGCAAAACACCAAATTACAGGTAAAGAATATACAATATTCTATTCTGTCTAATAGTGGATATTTAAAATTTTTTTACGTTTCTGAAAAATCGTAACTGAAATCTGAAAAAAAAATTTTTATGGATTTTTGCATTCTTTCACGAAAATCACAGGACAAAATTAAATAGATTTAGAAACCCAACCTACCTTTTGCTATACGTGTATAAAATTTCGCTAACATTTGATATGTCGACTGACCGGCTTAAACGGTATCTTCTACAAAATTCAGATATTGGAATGAACTAAAAACAAAATGTTGAGAATGTGGATGTCTTTTTAACAAAGTACTTTAAAATTTGCTCATGCTCTGCAGTTATTTCACAGCGTGTATCGAAAGTAGATCAAAAAACAACATTATGGTCTGTTTTCAAAAATTACAAAAGTATGTGCTTATCTCTAATGAATTTCTTTAAAATGCATTAAAAAATAATGAAAACCGGTCAATATTACAAAAGTTTAGCAAAATAAGTGTTCCTTTAATAGGGTATTTGACTATTTTTGGAAAACCATCTTAATGTGTTTATTCCTTCACTCTACATTGTAAATGCATTATTTTTTGTAATTATTTCCTCAATATTTCATAAAAAATCAGCGTTAAAAATTGAATCACAAAAAGTCCCGCCAAAACGATACTTTCTGTTGTGTGACGTCACCGGTTAGTGATGTCAAGATGATGTGATGTCAAGATGTCAAATCGGCCCATATGGTCTGTCAGCATCGGCATCGTCGCCGTTTGGTAATTGTGTTGTATGATGTGTTGTTTTCACAATTTCTACATAAAAATGGGTTATAAATGGTGTATAAATCCACAATGCAGAGATACGTCAAGAAAAACTCCGGATAAACTATTTGTAGCTGTTCCGCAAGATTTGAAACTGCGAAGAAAGTGGTTGGCTCGTAGAAATCCAAATGAAATAAATAGCCGCCAATACAAGTGTTTTCTGTTGTGAAGATTACTTCGACATAAGTAAAACTGACTAGAATAAGTTATCTATCGTATTTTCGAAAGGTATTATCTGATCTGACAGCTGAAGGTTAGGGCTATCCTAACCTACAAAGTTATGCTTACATGACGCTTTCGTGCTATTAAATTCAAACGGAAGAAGCATAAAAGCGCGTTCGGATAACCCGGTATTTTACGGTGAGAGTGACGCGCTGCATAATAGCCGGACTAACGTCATACGGCGTTTATCTGCATATAAGAGAGAGACAGCCGACCCAAGTTATCTGAGCATTGCTCTCCCCATACCATACCCTGACAAACCGAACGCGCTCTAAGGCGGACTAACGAATGACATCACTGGAGACTGACCCAATTACAGAGCGTTTTCAATCACGTGATAGGACGTGAATAAAATTCAATTTTAATTTTGGTTTTTCATAGAAATAAAGCATTTTTTTTTTTGAAAAGTAATAACAAATAGTTTTCTTAACCTGTAATCTATTAGGATGACTATAATACATGCCATATTTTTAATACAGTCAAAATAGGGTATGTGCCAGTCAGTGTATTTTTTTCTCAAAACTGTACCTTTAAACTTGGCATATCTTGTTGTGCTATACAGAGTCGTAAATTAGAACATATGTTTGTTATTTTTTTACCTTAAGCTTTATTTATTATATAATTCATCTTTCTTAGTCCTTCTTACTATATTTATTAGTTTTTAATGTTTTATGTTTTTAAAAAATATAAAAATTTATTTAGAATATCTATTTCGAGGCAAAGGGCATATATTTGAAGAATTTATGTTAAAGAGAAGAGTTAATATATACAATTTTAATCCATATAATAAACGATAATGAAATAAACTTTGTCTTGTATCAAACAAAATTTTTTTATTTAAAATAAATATGGCAAAACAATTAATCACTAATAATGCAAATAATGTCTAATATTCAATGAATTATGTGTTGTTCAACAAAAAATGTTTTGATCACCAGCACAACAATTTAAAGGAGTATGTGTGATGTTGCTTAAAATACAAAAATCTGTGTAACCAACCAAAGTAAAAAAGCATACTAATAATAGTTTTTGTGTTTATAAAAATCCTAGAAATTGTCAATTTTCGAGTACGATCTTTTGAAAAGACGGTGGTTGGTTTTAATCACTACCGCCCACCCCGCCCGCAATTGTTCCGCTTTTCAACAATAAAAATCTGGTCACCTTATTCATAACCCAAAAATCTAATAAAAAGAATATATTAGCGGAAACAGACAGTAGATCAATCTAAATTGATTTAGCTGTTAATAAATTAATTGGTTTAGACAAAACTCTTTTCAAATCATTGTCTAAACACTTTTAAATTGCCACATTCTTTAAGAAATTGTAACAGTATTGAGGTTGTACTAAAGTGAGTCTTATTAAAATGACAGAAAAATTATTTCATTTATGCACTGTAGAAAAAAAGGATTGCATGCAATTTAAAAAAAATTAAAAATAATTGTTACAACTTAAAATATAAATTCAAAAAGTAGTGGAATTTTGTCCACTTATAGAAAAAGGTGTAACTTAGATCTATTATGTCGTACTTTTTTCAATTTTAACCTGTGAGCTCTGTAAAAAAACTACAAAATCCGGCAATTTTATGCCAGATTCAGTAACCAATTTGTCAAAATTGAACAAAAATATCAAAAATCTACCACTAGAGGGAAAATTATATACCTTTTATCTTTAATTTGGCGTATTTCTTTCACGATTCTGTGAACTATTAGCTGAGAAAACCCCTCAGAACTTTTACATGTTTTGCGAATAGAATTTTGCCTTAAATTTTAATATTTTGTTTAAAGCTGTGTTATGCTACAATAATTTGTCAATTGTTACAAATACTTTTACAAAAATGGATTCACCACTTTCTATCATACATCAAATCGTAGATAATTAATCAGGGTACCCATGAAAACACATTACGATAAAAACAAATAACAACAAACCTCCGTGTCGCTGTCCGATTCCAATTTCCGCATACTCTTCCGGATTGGGACTTTGGAGGCAGGCGCAGCCATAGTAATCCTGCGGCTCTTGTCGCGCTTGACGTTCCTAACATCGGTGTCGCTCTCTTCCTCGCTGGAGTACCTCCCCAAAGACCTAAACAAGGGGGCCCCAACAAAAAATTATCGAAAAATCATGAAAAAACAAACAACCTACCGTCTTCCGTCACTATTCACCTTGGTTTTGTTCTCCATAAGAATCTTCAACTTTTTCGCCATGACTTTACGGGTTGTCCCCGTTATTGGCATCACGGGAAATCCATATTCGATCAATTTTGTGCGCAACTCAGCATCGGTGAAACTATCAACGTCCACCATCTGGAATTAGTAGAGAAAAAAGTGTTTTTTTAATGAATATACCAACAACGCGGGGGGTTAGGTTTTTTTTGTAGGTTATGTCACGAAATCTTACGAATTCTATTGAAATTTGGTTTGTATTAGTGTTAATAGTTGATAATTATTGTGGAATATCTAGTGAAATCTTGATAAAATTGGTTGGAAGCTGTTGGGAAAGCAACAGGAAAAATAACCGCTCTTTTGTACTGACCTTGAACTAATTTTAAGGCCTTTTCGAATTTTCTCCTCGATTGCAGAATAAGCGGTCGGAAAAACCGCACAAAACCTAATTTCCTCGTCACGCGCGACGCTTATTTTTAATTTTCCGTCCACTTTTACTCGAAAAAACCGTTTGTATTCCGCACGCTTTTCAATACCAACAACTCGGCATATTCAAAATGGCGGACAGCAGCTTGCCGGCTAAAAATTCGTATTTTTTGTGATCGATTTCAGTTCGGGTTTTTCGTACTTTTTTTCACTATTACACTTTTGAAGCTAGGTGAGCGAAATTATTGCGGGAAATTACGAGTTTATACACTTTATAATTTTGAAGTTTGTCTAATTCGCGCGACGTTTGTCACTTTGTGAAGTTGGCGGCAGTGGCTTTGCGCGGGCCCTTTCGTAAATGATAGATCAGAGAAAGGGTTAAAGTTATAGCGGTTATGATAAAGCCGAGGCCGATGAAACCATACCAAAGGTTTCTTTTCCTTTTACTCATACGATTGCGAAATATAATCATTGCGTATGGTAAGAAAAAGAAAAATTGTGACAGTTAGTTGCAATCTAGCGGCGAGAAATGAAACTACACGACTACACAAAACTTTAAAATTTTATTTGCATTATAATTTATATTTAAAAGAAAAACGCTTCGCCTAATTTTTGGTATCTCTGAAGAGTTATTACATTGTTAGGTTGGCTCCGATTTTACATTATAAATAAAAAATGTTATATATTTTATAATAAGGTATGGTTTGTATTAATTTCAGAAGAATAAAATGCGCAGCTAGACAATATAATACCACAAATGGCCAAACCAGCAACAACAGCAATTATAGACCAGAAAATACACCGTTTGTCATGTACACACTGAGTTAACATTTTTGATAAACATGTCGAAATGACTATGACAGTTACGGCAATCTTGGGTGAAAAAATCTGACGTGCAAGACACATGACTTTATCATACTATACAGCAGTGTCAAACTCTGATGTTCTGACAATACTGTCAATAGAATCAAAATATCTGTCAAATCCTGGCTAACTAGTTTTAATGCAGATACGGCCGATCTCAATTAAATTATAGAATTTGCTCATGCAGCTAAACTATTAATTTTATCAAAAAATGTCATATTTTATGACATAATTATGACGTGGATTATTTTGGCATTTTGGAGGTACGAAACGGGAGTCTTAATTAATAAACAAACTTGAAAACTATTTAGTAAAAGTTTATTTTAAATACAAACAAATACTATAATAAAACAAATAAAAGTAAATCATGATTATATAAAACGTTATTCTTAAATAAATTAAAGTTACACTTGCTATCATATAAATTAAGTACTGACACTAGGGATACAAAATAACGTATTGGAATTATTCTTTTCTAACTGGAAAGTATCAAATCACAGGTAATAAAATAAATGAGATTATACATTTATATAGATTTTGTGCATTTTATTTTTATTTTTTGGGTAAAATCTAATATCCTAATCACACGATTGCTGTTATCTAGGGCTATATTTCTCTTCAATCACTTGAATAAGTCTCTGTTTGGATTTCTTATTGTTTTGGCAGACGCAGCTTACCAACCCGAACATATGCTTCAAAGAATATTCCTAAAAAAAAAATAGAAATGTTAAATAAAACAATTTTTTCTACGGACGAAATTTACCGAATGTTCTTGTATCCATTTCTCTAACTCATTTTCCGGAAAGTAATAAGCCTTCACGTAATTTTCAACGTATTCCCGATGGGGCATAGGCCTAACTTGCGAAATTTTCTCGAATTTGGATTGAAATTGAGTAAAATCTAACTGCATGAGTGCCCTACCTCCGTTTGAGCATTTTTTTGCTTCGGAAAACCTACAAAAACAATCAAAATTTAGTTAAACAACTTTTTCCAAATATTTTCATTTCTATGGTATTTAATGCCAAATAATTCATCTTATTATAATGTTTGAAAATGTATAAAAACATTTCACTGTGTTTGGATTAACATGCCTTTGAACATGGGGAAAAACATTATTCAGCGATCACTAACAAATAGGCTAATTCCTTTATAAAGTTGAAATAGTATAATTATTTAAGGCTCCCGTATCCTACGTCGAAAACGCGCCGATACACCACACAATAATTATTGTTTAAATTGTGAAACTATAGCAACTATTCGATTGAATAGGTCCTTAAGCAACTGCGACCACAAAGAATTTCAATATTTATGCAAATTATACTTGCAAATTTGAGTGTTAAAAAAAACTAAACTACAAATATAGAATTGCTTTTTGGTCTTACTGGCGTATGATTATTGTGTACTGTAATATATTATAAAAATACATTAAATGTTACTTATAACGATGGGATGTAGCTTTTAGTGGATGTAACTAGAATGCCGTTCTGGGAGACTTTTAGTCTGTTGGCATTGCAAAATAGTTCAACGGTCTGTGGATAGATGGCGCTGTTTCAAAATTGAAAATGTAAATACAACAAATAATTTATTTAGATATGACCTAAGGTACACTAAAAATCGGTAATACTGAAAACAAGACGTAACAAAGAACGCCACTTTGGATTTTTTGTGTTCGTGTTAAATAATCTAAATCGTAGCTGTTGTCCTATTTGCATTTGAAGGTCGTTTAAAGTTGTTTTTTTTTTAATATAAGCTGTAGGAATAATAACTTAAAAATCTGTTATTGTAATCAGCGAAAAATGTCACAAAAAAATCTTTAACTTCGAATCAAACTAAATTCAGATAAACGACCTTCAAACTCAGTTAAGTGTCTACGGGTTTTTAATAATCACAGATGAACTGTAAAATAGTTTCCGATCAAAATGTGTTCAAAACAAAAACCTCGTTGATAGTTTAGTCACAAATCCCCTTTCTTCGGAACAAAGATGATACTATATAGTTATACCGTCATTGTAAAGTACAGGCTATACGACAGCTAAATAATCATACGTTAAAACAAAAATCAGTCAGCAATTTTATTAGAATTTTCTCCATTTCATTTTTGCTGCTGAATTTGACGTAAATAGTAAACAACACACAACTTTTATTTATTTCTATATTTATGTAGATAATTATTAATCATATCGACCCATGCAACAAAGACTATCGTAACAAACTAAATGTAGTTACTATAGTCTTCGTTACATGGGTCGATATACCTTCCTACGTCAAGGTGGCAGATTTTATTACATTTAAATTGCACAAAGAATTCTCTTTTCTATATGAAAAGGTTTTACGGTAAGAATCATTTAAAACAAAAATTGCCCCTCAAGACTACGTAATAAAGTATTGAAATCTTCCAGTTGTGTCGAGCAACAAAAACGACGAATGACACGATCTCCTTTGCATGGCGTTATTTCGCAATGTGCTGCTGCGTTAAAGGTATGATTAGATGAGTCATTTTACGGAGAGCAAAGGTAACTACGTTATGTAATACAACACAATTTGAGTTACCGTCTAATCGTACTTAAGGATATTTAACACAAACTATCTCTGATCTAAATTTAAATCAGCCGCTAATGACATATCGTGTATTCAGACTAAAGTATACAGAATTGCTGTCCTCGGATGGTATCGTAAAGTTCTATATGGAAATGGAGCACCTTAACAATATTTAAAAAGAAAATATGAAAACCAGTGAAATTGTGTATCAAGTGTATCAATAAATCACGGGTTTCCTAAATCACTAATAAACAAATAATCGATTAATATTCATTTTGAGAGACACACTCATAAATAAATCGCTCTCGAGAAAACTGCTTACAATAACGAACATAACCCTATATTGAGAACAAAATCAAACAAAATTGAGAAGTACCTAGATAACCTCTTATTGAATTGGTATTTTCCGTGGTTGTCATGGTTACGAGAAATTGTATACGGTTAGATATTTGTGGTGGGGTGGATTCTTGCCGCAAATTAAAATATACGGGATAATTTCAGATTTGGTAGTTGTGTCGCCATCTACATCTAGTAAAACATTGGTCGGAAGCTCTGGAGAAAAGAGCGGCAACTCAACGTTTTGA
Organism: Aphodius sticticus; assembly: GCA_963966075.1. Classification (NCBI taxonomy): domain Eukaryota; kingdom Metazoa; phylum Arthropoda; class Insecta; order Coleoptera; family Scarabaeidae; genus Aphodius; species Aphodius sticticus. The sequence goes on from OZ014514.1 coordinate 2,989,117, forward strand.
ATGGGGGATACGGGAGCCTTAAAGTAAATACATGTTACTATAATATTTCTAACTTAATTCAGCTTAAAATAATTATGATTTAAATGCAGAATAATTTCTTTTTGATCATCTCATGGAAAAAAAAGCATGCGACAGAATTATTGGAGCTTCATAACTTTGCAACGACTGAACAAAACAAAATTAAATAAAGTGTGTTATACTCCTGAATCATTTCTACATAACATGATTGACTATCAAAATTTTCTGCCCCTAGGTTTGGACAGAAGCGCAAGAGAAGTGTAAAAATGTACCCGATTTTAGCACTTTTTAATAAACGCTCGTCTTTTCAAATTTTTTTCTGCTAAACCGCTTGCTCAAAAAGATTCAAATTTACACGAGGTATAACTCAAGATCTTGTCTACAGATTGGCTTTTGTATTTTACTAATTTCCTTTGCAATAAAGGCTATAAACAAGGTTTTCATGGAAGCGGATATCTCGGCAACCAGTATTTGCACGATAACGAGACAGGTACGAAAACAATAGCAAAATATTGTTTAATGAGGCTATTGAAATGGAAACACATTTCAGATGTTCATTAATTTTACAAAGCTACATAATTATGCGATATAATTTTGGTACAGCGCGCAAGTATGTCACGTCGTTCAAAGCTGTTGTCACCGGCTCTGGATTCGAGGCCAACTTACAGCATGTATCACAGGCCCGTAATTACAATTAAAACAAATATCGTACATATTTATTGATGTAACCAGCATTGAAGTTGAAGGTTTGAAATGGTAGACTCTGTGTTTAATGAAAGAATAGATTGCAAGTGTACAACAAAGAGCTGTAAGCATGTTTCTTTTTGTTTTTAACGCCTTTTGTTTTCCACGTATTGAGCAAGAATGCTGAAGTATTATTCCAAGGAAGTAAAACAATTAATTATCAATGTCAGAAATTTCTTTCTCAATTTTATTGGAATTATATAAATCGGAACCAATTATTTTTTATAAAACATCATGTGAATCCAAAAACACAGTGAAATGCATAAGAATGTTTTTATATATTTTCAAACACTATAATAATTTATAATTTATTTATTATTATAATTATAATATTATTAATTTCTATCAGAAATATTAGGCATTAAATACCATAAAAATAAAAAAAAATAAATTTCAATACCTTGTAATCAAAAAGAGGGTTAATTTTTTATTACAAGCTCCTTGCATAGAAGATCATTAATAAAAAATATTGAATGAACAAATTAAGTACTTAATATAGGAAAAAATCACACGCAGAATATAGGGAGTGTCATTACAAAAATTTTAAATTTATCTAAAATAGCCAAGAGACCAACTAAATTTTCTCTGAACCATTTTATATGGGTTGTCCCAGATATTGACCAGTATTGACATAACATCTCAGATTCTTAAAATCCGCTTTTTTTCACCTTTTCTCAGAACCTACATCTTTCAATATACAGTAGAGCGTCGATAATCCGAACTAATTGGGTGATTCGGATTATCAAATTGTTCGGACTATCAAATATTGCCGCTAAATAATAGAAAATACGAGGTGAGGAATGAAAATATAAGGATATCGAAGGGATTTTGAAGAGAAACTATTGAACCGATCTTAATGGGATGAACTGTAGAGAATTAAATTACGAAGAGAATGACAGGTCAAACGATCCGATCGGATAATTAGAACCGGAGAAAAGCTTGAAAAACCAGAAAATCTTGCTTTTTTAAATAAATTCATAACTCCGCCATTTTTTAATATTAACAGCTGAAACTTTGCACAGTGGTAGCTATTCACATGTACTTTAAGTGAGCAAAACCTGGATTCGGTCGGATTAATAGTTTTCGCACAATCCTCATTTGATTTTTTTGGCAATATTTTTGCGGAGAGCTGGATGCGTTTGAGGTCGTCCGATTGCAATTTAAAAAAGGACTTGGAAACTAGACGTGCACAGTAGGGTGGTTCAAAAATGCATTGCAAAAATTTTTGTGATGATAGAAAGCAACGATCCCCCCAAATCGTTTCCAAATCCAAAAAAAGTGCACACGTATTTATTTTTTCTTCGAAATTTTGATTTTTAATGGTGCCTATCGATGCATCAAATTTACATAAGAAAATGCATGGGAAAATGAAATTTTTTGGTATTTTTCGAATAATTCTTCGGGGTTTGGGAAAACTTAAGATTAAAGTTATAGGACGTGTAGAGGAGTTTACAATGAAGAATTTGAGCTATTACACATACTTGACGCCCCCAACCCACCCCCACAGTGCCCTGAAAACTACGCTTACATGAAAAATGTACATTCTTCAGAAAATTTACCGTTCAAATCACTTCATTCTCGCTTATCTCATAGAAATCATTACTATAAGTCTAGTTGAATGTTTATAAACATTTGTCAGGTAATTTCCATTTGTTTAAACAAATTCCATTTGTTTAAATAATTCGCGCTTTTCTCAAAACTCCGTCGGATATCTATTTTCTGAGTTTGAAATGGCAGTTTATTATCTTAGAGTGACATTATTCATTAAACAAATTCTTCCTATTGTTTAAACTATCAATGATTATTAATTATCAACTGTTGTTCTAATTATGCCAGAAGTCAGGTTTTTTGTGAAATTGAGTTATAAATTTCATGTTCTCTCTTGCCTATGTTATTAGCTAATAAACCCATATTTGTTTAAACAAATTCCATTTGTTTAAACAATTTTTTTGCAATTCTCCTAACATTCATTTTTTTAGATCGGTCTGGTCAACTGTTATTGTCAAGTGAAGTCATTTATATTTTGGGATAATTTCCATTGTTTAAATAATAAAATATTATTCAAATGCATAATGGTGATATACAGGTGGTATGTAAATTTTAAAATAAATTAAAAATTACAGCCACAACCTGGATTTGAACCAGGGACCTGGAACCTGGTTCAAATCATTATTAAGTAAAATATTATTCGTTTTCAATATCATTTATTCGAAAAAAATGAATTTATTTAAAATCCTTTTTTCGGGAAATTGGGGTTACATTTCTTTTAAAAATATTAAATTTTCTAACATAATTAGAAAAAAGTTGAAAATGAATAATAATTTATTGTTTAAACAATAGGAGAATTTTTTTAAATGAATAATGTCACTCTAAGATTATAAACTGCCATTTCGAACTCAGAAAACAGAATTCAAACGGATTTTCGAGAAAAACGAATTATTTAAACACCTAAAAATGCGTTTAAAAATGGAAATTAACTGACAAATGTTTATAGGCATCCCACTAGACTTATAATAATGACTTCTATGAGAAAAAAGAGAATGAAATAATTAGAAGAGTAAATTTTCTGAAGAAACTACATTTCTTCATTTAAGGGCAGTTTTCAGGGCACTGTGGGGGTGGGTTGGGGGCATCAAATCCATATGTATGATACGTCAAATTCTTCCTTGGAAACTCCTCTACAAGTCCTATAACTTTAGTTTGCCCAAACCCCGAACAATTATTCGAAAAATACCAAAAATTGTCTTTTTCCCATGCATTTGCTTATGTAAATTTGAGGCCTCGACTGGCACCATTAAGAATCAAAACTACGAAAAAAAAAAATACGTGTCCACTTTTTTCGGATTTGGAAACGATTTGGGGGGATCGTTGCTTTCTAAATAAAAATAGCCAATTTGAACCACCCTAGTGAACAGCAACAGAAGAGATATCGAAGGGATATCGAGAGTGCCTACAAAAATGGCTTTTCTCAAGGTCAGTGATTTATTATATTATTATTTCTTTTTGGACGTTCGGATTACCGAGGTTCGGATTATCGACGCTCTACTGTATTATGATATTCTTTAATATGGCATACAATTTGTCTTAACCTATTACAAAACGACAAATGTCACTGATGTCAGTTGATCGGTGCTAGAAGCACCACTCGAAAACTAGGTGCAATAGGGGAAAGGGGAAGGGAGATTTTCGGCGAGTTGCATCAACTGCAAATTGCAATAGGAACGCTCTGTCATTGGCCCTAGAGTGCGCCAGGGTTCGTCAGAGCGCAATTGGAAAACAGCTATAGATGCAAACATAGGTGAACAAAATACAAACACAAATATAAACAAATCTACCCTTGTAATAAATCTTACCCTTGTACGATTGTATGTGTAATTATGTGTGCGATATTTTCCCATAACGTATTGGAGACTTCTATAGAAACATACATCTTGTTATTCACTTCTTCTAAACGTATAGTAAAGATTTGCACCTCCTGTAAAATAGTCACATTTAAGTTTGGTAAATATTATTACGCTATTGCGAATTACCCGTAATATAACATCTATGTAATTGTTATGCTGCGACATAACATCTTTAACCTCCCAATTTATTTTCGACATGGCGACTAAGATTTGCCGCAAATCAAAAGCTTGAGCCGCTACGGTCATGTAAATTGGTCGTCTAAGGTCAACAGCACAGCTTATGGTCTGAAATAAAAGATTATTTATTAGAATGTTGTGCAAATGGTAAAAATGTTGTCATTTTGCTTTTTGGGCTATTACGAGAAAAGTACTTGGGATAGAATTTATTACAATAAACCCCTAGCTCAGATAAATCGGGTAATTAATCCAGAAAATTGCAACTTTCTACCTACTTTATTGTGGTCATGGGAATTTTTGAAAGATGGAGTTTATGTTTGTTTAGATAGTGGAATGTTGTGATTTTGGTTTATGTGCTATTACAAGAAAAGTAGTTGGGATAAAAATTACTATAATATAAACCTACCTCACAGATGAATTGGTTAATTAATCCTGAAAATTACAGCTTTCTACCTACTTTACTTTGTTCAGGGAGTCTCTTTTTTTGTAAACTTGATTATCTAACGTCGAGCAACTTGTATTTTATTATTTTTTTTAGAAATATGTTATTGGTGTATGGGCCAGTGTCACCCTTATCTCACCAAAGACAAAGTTTTTTACATCACAAATAGAACAACGTTTAAATTTGGTTTAAAACCCGCGCTAATACCAACTTCACGAACTCCAAACCACCAGATCTGTCAAAACGAACATAACCTCACAAAAACATAACCGCGTTGTACCATCACATCAACAATGGACTCAAACGTAATAAAACCAGGCGACTACGTCGTAGTACAACGACAAGCGTACATAAAAGTGCACAAAATCAAAGAAAAAGGTACGCTAAACGTAGGGAATTTCGTCGTGGAGACTGATAATGTTATCGGAGAGAAATACGAAACAACGTTCCAGATGAAAGCAAAAAGTAAGAAATTATATACCTTGGAGAAAGTTGAAGAACTAAATACGATAGCGCAATTGAATATTGAAGCTTCGGGGTCAGATAATAGGAATATAAGCGACGACGGACAATCACAAGGCATGACGAAGGACGAAATTGATAAATTAAAAGATGAATCGCTAAGTTCGGCTGGAATTGTTGAAAAATTGATTAATTCCTCGAAGAGTTTTGCGTCGAAAACCGAGTACAGTCAAGAGAAATACATGAAAAAGAAGGAAAAGAAATATTTTGAGTATGTTCAATTCCGAAAACCGTCGATACGATTAATAGCGCAAATGCTATATAGGCACGATGGCCCAAAAATTTTAGAACTCCGTATAGATTATATCTCCCAAATTTTAACATACGCAAACATCCAATCGACAGGTAATTATTTATTATACGACAGCGGCACTACAGGACTCATGACGGCTACGATTTTAAACTCCATTGGTCCGAATACAGATGGCGCTCTAATACACATGCATCCCGGCAACGAATGTCAAAAAACCGTCGTATTAAACATGCAATTCCCAAAGGAACAACTAGAACGTTGCATAAACGTAAATCTATACTCGGTATTACGCTGTTACTACCAAGAAAAAGAAACTTTCACCGACATAACCTCAATTTCCGAAGAAACGCCGGCTAAAAAAATTAAATTAGACGAAACTATATTGGAAACTAATGATAAACCGACCGAAGATACGAAGAAAAAACCCGGTTGGCAATTCGAAAACGAAAAGGCTTGTCGAATTTTGGAAAATAACGTAGATGGGTTGGTTGTCACTTGTAAGGAACATCCTGTGTCTATCGTGAAGGAATTGACGCAGTTTTTGAAGAAGTCCCGGTCTATCGTGGTGTATCATGTATTAAGAGAACCGTTAGAAGAATTGTTTGTTTATTTAAAGTCGACGTGTGAATTTGTTTCTTTGAAACTTATCGATAACTTTTTGAGGAAATATCAAGTTTTGCCGGAAAGGACTCATCCTGAAGTTAATATGACGACGGGGGGTTATATTTTAACGGGGTACAAAATAGGTTAAACCTTGTTTAATTGATTCTATCGATTTTTATTGTATTAATTAATTTAGGAGAAAATTGATTTTTTTTAAATAAAATAATAAGCAAAATATCTATTGGGTTTGAATTTTACTTTAAGTAAACATAGAGTCCATTTTTAAAATTTTTCCTACACAATGTAAAGCAGGTAGAGAGATTATTTAAAAAAAAATATACTTTTCTTGTCATATAAATAAACAGCGGTGGCGGCTATTATTTCCACTTAATATTATGGATAACATTTAATATAATGAGTCGTTTTCCCTTTAATTGTTTCTTTATACTTGTACAGAGTATAAAGAATTACGCTTATCTTAACTTCACTTGTTTGTTTGCTACATTTAATCTTGTAATCGATATTTTACCTACTTCCCAATATCCAATCGAGTTGAAATTTTGCACGTGGACAGATGCTGGTGACAATGCATAGAGGAATAAAAAAATTGAATAATTTTTGGAAATTTTGCCACAATTTTCAAAATTTAACTGTTAATGCGTTTCTTTTTCATTAAGCGTTATTTTTAAAAAATGTATTATTTACATAAATTTATTACTACGCTTACCTTAACATCACTTGTTTGTTTGTTATGTTCAAATCTTGTAATCGATATTTTACCTACTTCCCATTGTCCAATCGAGTTCAATTTTTGCATGTGGACGATTTCTGGTGACAATGCATGAAACATTAAAAAAAAATGGAAAATTTTTAATTTTTAGTGCATTTTGTTAAAGCGTAGTTTTTAGAAAATTAAATTTATTAATGAATGTAACTGTAACAATTTAAGTAAAGTAAATAAGCAATCCGCTTTTATTCCCTATAAATTCTTTTACGATTTCATCAAGTTTCTGAATAAATTTTCTTTTTATACGTTGTTTTCCCATTACACAATATTTTCTAAAACAATGACAACAAAATTTCTGGAACAGCACTCCCACTAATATTAGCTACGAGCCGCCACTGTAAATAAAACACAAACAACATTCTACCATCTACAGAAATAAACACCATCTTTCAAAAATCTCCTGAAGACAGTAAAGTCGATAGATAGCTGTAATTTTCAGGATTAAATGGCCAAATTTATCTGTGAGCTAGGGATATATTATAATGGTTTGTATCACAAGCACTTTTCTTGTAATAGCACATAAACAAAAATCACAACATTCTACTATCTAACCAAACTTAAACTCGATTTTTCAAAAATTCCCCTAACAAAGTAACGCAGGTAGAAAGCTGTAATTTTCAGGATTAATTACCCAATTTATCTGTGAGCTAGGGATATATTATAATAATTTCTATTACAACTACTTTTCTCGTAATAACACATTAACCAAAATCACAATATTCGACTATCTGAACAAACAAACTCCATCTTTCAAAAATTCCTTCAAACGAAATAAACCAAGTAGAGTGCTGTAATTTTCAGGATTAATTACCCAATTTATCTGTGAGCTAGGGATATATTATAATAATTTCTATCACAACTACTTTTGCCGTAATAACATATTAACCAAAATCACAATATTCGACTATCTGAACAAACATAAACTCCATCTTTCAAAAATTCCTTTAAACGAAATAAAACAAGTAGAGTGCTTTAATTTTCATGATTAATTGCCCAATTTATCTGTGAGCTAGGGATATATTATAATAATTTCTATCACAACTACTTTTCCCGTAATAACATATTAACCAAAATCACAATATTCGACTATCTGAACAAACATAAACTCTATCTTTCAAAAATTCCTTTAAACAAAATAAACCAAGTAGAGTGCTGTAATTTTCAGGATTAGTTACCCAATTTATCTGTGAGCTAGGGATATATTATAATAATTTCTATCACAACTACTTTTCCCGTAATAACATATTAACCAAAATCACAATATTCGACTATCTGAACAAACAAAAACTCCATCTTTCAAAAATTCCTTTAAACGAAATAAACCAAGTAGAGTGCTGTAATTTTCAGGATTAATTACCCAATTTATCTGTGAGCTAGGGATATATTATAATAATTTCTATCACAACTACTTTTCCCGTAATAACATATTAACCAAAATCACAATATTCGACTATCTGAACAAACAAACTCAATCTTTCAAAAATTCCTTTAAACGAAATAAACCAAGTAGAGTGCTTCAATTTTCAGGATTAATTATCCAATTTATCTGTGAGCTAGGAATATATTATAATAATTTCTATCACAACTACTTTTCCCGTAATAACATATTAACCAAAATCACAATATTCGACTATCTGAACAAACATAAACTCTATCTTTCAAAAATTCCTTTAAACAAAATAAACCAAGTAGAGTGCTGTAATTTTCAGGATTAATTACCCAATTTATCTGTGAGCTAGGGATATATTATAATAATTTCTATCACAACTACTTTTCCCGTAATAACATATTAACCAAAATCACAATATTCGACTATCTGAACAAACATAAACTCTATCTTTCAAAAATTCCTTTAAACAAAATAAACCAAGTAGAGTGCTGTAATTTTCAGGATTAATTACCCAATTTATCTGTGAGCTAGGGATATATTATAATAATTTCTATCACAACTACTTTTCCCGTAATAACATATTAACCAAAATCACAATATTCGACTATCTGAACAAACATAAACTCAATCTTTCAAAAATTCCTTTAAACGAAATAAACCAAGTAGAGTGCTTTAATTTTCAGGATTAATTATCCAATTTATCTGTGAGCTAGGAATATATTATAATAATTTCTATCACAACTACTTTTCCCGTAATAACATATTAACCAAAATCACAATATTCGACTATCTGAACAAACATAAACTCTATCTTTCAAAAATTCCTTTAAACAAAATAAACCAAGTAGAGTGCTGTAATTTTCAGGATTAATTGCCCAATTTATCTGTGAGCTAGGGATATATTATAATAATTTCTATCACAACTACTTTTCCCGTAATAACATATTAACCAAAATCACAATATTCGACTATCTGAACAAACATAAACTCCATCTTTCAAAAATTCCTTTAAACGAAATAAACCAAGTAGAGTGCTGTAATTTTCAGGATTAATTACCCAATTTATCTGTGAGCTAGGGATATATTATAATAATTTCTATCACAACTACTTTTCCCGTAATAACATATTAACCAAAATCACAATATTCGACTATCTGAACAAACATAAACTCCATCTTTCAAAAATTCCTTTAAACGAAATAAACCAAGTAGAGTGCTGTAATTTTCAGGATTAATTACCCAATTTATCTGTGAGCTAGGGATATATTATAATAATTTCTATCACAACTACTTTTCCCGTAATAACATATTAACCAAAATCACAATATTCGACTATCTGAACAAACATAAACTCCATCTTTCAAAAATTCCTTTAAACGAAATAAACCAAGTAGAGTGCTGTAATTTTCAGGATTAATTACCCAATTTATCTGTGAGCTAGGGATATATTATAATAATTTCTATCACAACTACTTTTCCCGTAATAACATATTAACCAAAATCACAATATTCGACTATCTGAACAAACATAAACTCCATCTTTCAAAAATTCCTTTAAACGAAATTAACCAAGTAGAGTGCTGTAATTTTCAGGATTAATTACCCAATTTATCTGTGAGCTAGGGATATATTATAATAATTTCTATCACAACTACTTTTCCCGTAATAACATATTAACCAAAATCACAATATTCGACTATCTGAACAAACATAAACTCCATCTTTCAAAAATTCCTTTAAACGAAATTAACCAAGTAGAGTGCTGTAATTTTCAGGATTAATTATCCAATTTATCTGTGAGCTAGGAATATATTATAATAATTTCTATCACAACTACTTTTCCCGTAATAATATATTAACCAAAATCACAATATTCGACTATCTGAACAAACATAAACACTATCTTTCAAAAATTCCTTTAAACAAAATAAACCAAGTAGAGTGCTGTAATTTTCAGGATTAATTACCCAATTTATCTGTGAGCTAGGGATATGTTATAATAATTTCTATCACAACTACTTTTCCCGTAATAACATATTAACCAAAATCACAATATTCGACTATCTGAACAAACAAACTCAATCTTTCAAAAATTCCTTTAAACGAAATAAACCAAGTAGAGTGCTTCAATTTTCAGGATTAATTATCCAATTTATCTGTGAGCTAGGAATATATTATAATAATTTCTATCACAACTACTTTTCCCGTAATAACATATTAACCAAAATCACAATATTCGACTATCTGAACAAACATAAACTCTATCTTTCAAAAATTCCTTTAAACAAAATAAACCAAGTAGAGTGCTGTAATTTTCAGGATTAATTACCCAATTTATCTGTGAGCTAGGGATATATTATAATAATTTCTATCACAACTACTTTTCCCGTAATAACATATTAACCAAAATCACAATATTCGACTATCTGAACAAACATAAACTCAATCTTTCAAAAATTCCTTTAAACGAAATAAACCAAGTAGAGTGCTTTAATTTTCAGGATTAATTATCCAATTTATCTGTGAGCTAGGAATATATTATAATAATTTCTATCACAACTACTTTTCCCGTAATAACATATTAACCAAAATCACAATATTCGACTATCTGAACAAACATAAACTCTATCTTTCAAAAATTCCTTTAAACAAAATAAACCAAGTAGAGTGCTGTAATTTTCAGGATTAATTGCCCAATTTATCTGTGAGCTAGGGATATATTATAATAATTTCTATCACAACTACTTTTCCCGTAATAACATATTAACCAAAATCACAATATTCGACTATCTGAACAAACATAAACTCCATCTTTCAAAAATTCCTTTAAACGAAATTAACCAAGTAGAGTGCTGTAATTTTCAGGATTAATTATCCAATTTATCTGTGAGCTAGGAATATATTATAATAATTTCTATCACAACTACTTTTCCCGTAATAACATATTAACCAAAATCACAATATTCGACTATCTGAACAAACATAAACACTATCTTTCAAAAATTCCTTTAAACAAAATAAACCAAGTAGAGTGCTGTAATTTTCAGGATTAATTACCCAATTTATCTGTGAGCTAGGGATATGTTATAATAATTTCTATCACAACTACTTTTCCCGTAATAACATATTAACCAAAATCACAATATTCGACTATCTGAACAAACAAACTCAATCTTTCAAAAATTCCTTTAAACGAAATAAACCAAGTAGAGTGCTTCAATTTTCAGGATTAATTATCCAATTTATCTGTGAGCTAGGAATATATTATAATAATTTCTATCACAACTACTTTTCCCGTAATAACATATTAACCAAAATCACAATATTCGACTATCTGAACAAACATAAACACTATCTTTCAAAAATTCCTTTAAACGAAATTAACCAAGTAGAGTGCTGTAATTTTCAGGATTAATTATCCAATTTATCTGTGAGCTAGGAATATATTATAATAATTTCTATCACAACTACTTTTCCCGTAATAACATATTAACCAAAATCACAATATTCGACTATCTGAACAAACATAAACTCCATCTTTCAAAAATTCCTTTAAACGAAATTAACCAAGTAGAGTGCTGTAATTTTCAGGATTAATTATCCAATTTATCTGTGAGCTAGGAATATATTATAATAATTTCTATCACAACTACTTTTCCCGTAATAACATATTAACCAAAATCACAATATTCGACTATCTGAACAAACATAAACTCCATCTTTCAAAAATTCCTTTAAACGAAATTAACCAAGTAGAGTGCTGTAATTTTCAGGATTAATTATCCAATTTATCTGTGAGCTAGGAATATATTATAATAATTTCTATCACAACTACTTTTCCCGTAATAACATATTAACCAAAATCACAATATTCGACTATCTGAACAAACATAAACTCCATCTTTCAAAAATTCCTTTAAACGAAATTAACCAAGTAGAGTGCTGTAATTTTCAGGATTAATTATCCAATTTATCTGTGAGCTAGGAATATATTATAATAATTTCTATCACAACTACTTTTCCCGTAATAACATATTAACCAAAATCACAATATTCGACTATCTGAACAAACATAAACTCCATCTTTCAAAAATTCCTTTAAACGAAATTAACCAAGTAGAGTGCTGTAATTTTCAGGATTAATTATCCAATTTATCTGTGAGCTAGGAATATATTATAATAATTTCTATCACAACTACTTTTCCCGTAATAACATATTAACCAAAATCACAATATTCGACTATCTGAACAAACATAAACACTATCTTTCAAAAATTCCTTTAAACAAAATAAACCAAGTAGAGTGCTGTAATTTTCAGGATTAATTACCCAATTTATCTGTGAGCTAGGGATATGTTATAATAATTTCTATCACAACTACTTTTCCCGTAATAACATATTAACCAAAATCACAATATTCGACTATCTGAACAAACAAACTCAATCTTTCAAAAATTCCTTTAAACGAAATAAACCAAGTAGAGTGCTTCAATTTTCAGGATTAATTATCCAATTTATCTGTGAGCTAGGAATATATTATAATAATTTCTATCACAACTACTTTTCCCGTAATAACATATTAACCAAAATCACAATATTCGACTATCTGAACAAACATAAACTCTATCTTTCAAAAATTCCTTTAAACAAAATAAACCAAGTAGAGTGCTGTAATTTTCAGGATTAATTACCCAATTTATCTGTGAGCTAGGGATATATTATAATAATTTCTATCACAACTACTTTTCCCGTAATAACATATTAACCAAAATCACAATATTCGACTATCTGAACAAACATAAACTCAATCTTTCAAAAATTCCTTTAAACGAAATAAACCAAGTAGAGTGCTTTAATTTTCAGGATTAATTATCCAATTTATCTGTGAGCTAGGAATATATTATAATAATTTCTATCACAACTACTTTTCCCGTAATAACATATTAACCAAAATCACAATATTCGACTATCTGAACAAACATAAACTCTATCTTTCAAAAATTCCTTTAAACAAAATAAACCAAGTAGAGTGCTGTAATTTTCAGGATTAATTGCCCAATTTATCTGTGAGCTAGGGATATATTATAATAATTTCTATCACAACTACTTTTCCCGTAATAACATATTAACCAAAATCACAATATTCGACTATCTGAACAAACATAAACTCCATCTTTCAAAAATTCCTTTAAACGAAATAAACCAAGTAGAGTGCTGTAATTTTCAGGATTAATTACCCAATTTATCTGTGAGCTAGGGATATATTATAATAATTTCTATCACAACTACTTTTCCCGTAATAACATATTAACCAAAATCACAATATTCGACTATCTGAACAAACATAAACTCCATCTTTCAAAAATTCCTTTAAACGAAATTAACCAAGTAGAGTGCTGTAATTTTCAGGATTAATTACCCAATTTATCTGTGAGCTAGGGATATATTATAATAATTTCTATCACAACTACTTTTCCCGTAATAACATATTAACCAAAATCACAATATTCGACTATCTGAACAAACATAAACTCCATCTTTCAAAAATTCCTTTAAACGAAATTAACCAAGTAGAGTGCTGTAATTTTCAGGATTAATTACCCAATTTATCTGTGAGCTAGGGATATATGATAATAACTTCTTCCAGCTCCCAGCTACTTTTCTCGTAATAGCACATAAACCAAAATCAGAACATTCTACCATCTGAACAAGTATAAACTACATATTTCAAAAATTCCCTTGAAGAAACTAAACCAGGTAGAAAGTTGTAATTTTCAGGACTAATTAACCAATTTATCTGTCAGCTTGTGGTATATTAAAATAATTTCTATTCCAACTACTTTACTTGTAATAGCACAAACCAAAATCACAACATTCTACTATCAAAATAAACATAAAGTACATCTTTAAAAAATTCTCCTGAAGAAAGTAACCCAGATAGAATGATGTAATTTTCAAGAACGCAACATATTTAAAAGTAAGCAAAGTTTTTATCATACCTGGACGTAAAACTGCTGCAAGATAACCTTACTTTGACTCGGAACTAAATACTCCAAAAACTCCTGCAGATACTCAAACTGCCGAGCCAGAAAAACCAAACTTTCCACCGCGACAACTCTCTCGGATAACCCATTCAATTGTTCCGGCTTTTTCAAGTCGACAATTCCCGAAAGCGTCGGTTTTCCAATTTTACCATTTTTCAAATTATCGACGTTTCCCAGGTCGGTAGAAATCAGATTCTCGGATATCCTTTTTAACGTAAGATTCAACTTCTGCGAATATAAATTATTACTGGAAACCGTCTGCAAAAAAAATTTAAATTTGAGGTTAGGATTTTTTGAGGTTATGCGGGGAAACAAACCAGATCCGAGGCGAAAAACTCGTGCACTGCGTAGAGGTAATAATCAAACAATTGATTCATACATAAAATTATGTCCAACGCAATCGGTTGTAACAATCGTGACATTTGTAGATATTTTCCGATTTGTCGTAGTACGGTTAGGGTTGTGTTGGTTAGAATCGGGGCTTTGTTGTGCTTGGGTTTCTTGTTGTCTTCTTTATGCTCTTCGAATTCGTCTACGTAATCTTTTTTCAAATCTTCGTTTTCTTCGTCACTGTCATCGGAAAAATAACCAAAATTTTCGTTTTCGGTAGCCAAAATATCTTCTTCGATAATTGTTTCGTCCAAATTTGAATCGAAAGGTGTTCCGTGGTCTGCGTAACGGATGAAATAATGACCTGGAAGCATTTTTAGATACATAGAATGGTAGGGATTATGATAAATTGGAACTGGGCTTATATAGTTGGTTGTTTTATTTTTTTTTTAAACTAACCTGTTACACTACTGCCATCTTGTGAGTGACTACTGGAGTCACAATCGATTGAGTTCGAGTAATTTTGGTTGTAAACGTGCTTGAAGTTTTTAAGAACACTTCGTAGTGACTTAAATTCCTATGAAGAAAGAAGTAACAATAAATAGATAAGTTCGTTTTCTAGTTGTTCTATTTGGTCAAAACATTCTTTTTCATATTATCAATATTTTGCATTTTCAATTGTTTTTCTCATAACATTTTTTATGTATGGCTATTTGGGTGGTCCAAATTTATACCTTGCAAAATATTTTTTTTTTGCTGGAGGGCAACGCTCCCCACCAATCGGCTACTTTTCCGGAAAAAAAAATTCCCCCAAAATTTGAGAAAAATCGGTTAACGTTAACACGTGCCACCGAGCACCTCAAATTTCCCATTTAAAATACATTGGAAAACTGCATCTTTTTTCCTTCTTTTTTCATGTTTCGGATTTAGAAAAAAAAGTTGCGGGAGATTATCAGAAATTGTTCAGAACTTCCCAAAGATCAAATCCACAACCACTATTTTTCTTTTCACCGCCCCCACCCTCTTCTGCAGTATCCTAAAAATGAGGCCAAATTTTCCCCAAATTTACAATTTTACAAAGTTACGTGATTTATTATTTTTTTTTGACAGAAATTACTATTATTGAATTGTTGACAAGTTGACTAGTTTAAAAATTAAAAAAATGTGTAAACAATTGTTAACAACATTTGTTTAAACAAAAATATACGATGTTACGAACTCATTTTTCCAATTGTTGCAAACATTATTAAATTATTGTTTTTGGTCATTTATTAACTAATTAGCAAGTGGTTAAACAATTACCATTTGTTTAAACAAAAATATATGTTGTTACACATATACTTTTCTAATTTTGCAGAAATTATTAGATTATTGGTATTTTTTTGTTATTTCTTAACTAATTAGGTATTGTTTAAACAAATACCATTTGTTTAAACAATATATACATTGTAATGGACATAATTTTCTATATTTTTTGCATAAATTATTATTAGATTAGTGGCAGTTTTTTTACTTTATCATACGCAGTATGTAAAGTATTGTAATCTTGCCAAAAAAAAATTTTTGAGATTTTAGCGGAAATATGTCTTTTTGGGTCCCCTGAACATTTTTGACCAAGGTACAAAAAAATGTCTGTGTGTGTGTGTGTGTATGTGTGTGTGTACCCGTTTTTTGTGGCGACGATTCCGGAGAAACTACTAAAGGTATCGGGACGAAACTTCATATTTAGAAGTTTCATAACCAAACTTAGAGCTGAAAAGCTTTCTGTTGAAGAGGGTCCAAAGGAACTGGAGGTTTAGTCTTAGCATTTTTGAAAGATTTTGCAAATAAGCCGCCATTTCTGGAATTTGGTCAAAATAGTTAAATAATAAATTAAAGATGAGGAAATTCTGAATAATTTATCACTATGACATTTTTTGGTACAATCAATAGTTTAGCTGCATGAGCAAATTCTATTTCTACGAGATCGGTCATACTGCATGAAAACTAGTAGCCAGGATTTGTCAGATTTTTTGATTCTAATGACAGCAGCTAGTGTCAAACGATGTTTTGAAAATACTACTGTCAATGTAGGCTGCGTTCGGATATTGAACACCGTTACACTTTTTACACCCACTAACACGTAAGTGTCATTTGGACGGTGTACCCGGTGTCAACGGAGTACAATATCCGAACGCAGCTTTAATGGACATATCTGTCTAGTTCTAGTAGTTTTATTTTAATGCAGACATGGCCGATCTCGTTCAAATAGAGTCTCATGCAGCTAAACTATTAATTTTATATATAGTATGATAAAGTCATGTGCCTGGCCACATCAGATTTTTTATTACATTTATTAACAAATTTGTAATTGTTTAAACATATACTATTTGTTTAAACAAATATATACATTGTTGCGGACATTTCTTATGTTCATTGCGGAAATCATTATTAAATTATTAGCATTCTTTTGTCATTTATTATAGTATATTATCATTTATTATATATTATTATAGTATATATTTTTTGCATAAATTATTATTAGATTATTGGCAGTTTTTTGACATTTATTAACTAATTTGTAATTATTTAAACAAATACTATTTGTTTAAACAAATATATACATTGTTATGGACATACTTTTTATATTTATTGCAGAAACTATTATTAAATTATTGGCACTTAATAATAAATGACAAAACATTTATTAACGAATTTGCAATTCTTTAAACAAGTATGTACCATTTTTTTAAACAAAGAATTACAATGTTTTTTGCTTTTTTTCTAGTAGTAGTTATATGGTAACATTGTTGGCAAGTTTTTTGTAATTGTTACATAATGTGCAATTGTTTGAACAAATAAATTTGTTTATACAATAATATTCAATGTTAGTACGTATTTCTTGACAAAAATTATTAATAAGTATTAATAAGTACTAATAAGTATTAATAAGTATTAATAAGTAATGTGGTTGCAACACTAATTATTATTATAGGTTATAATTGAAAATTAGTTAATAAATTAGGCAAGAAAAAATAAGACAAGAAATACAATAGTAATTTTGGTCAAAAAGATACGTCAGTACCAGTGTATATTTTTGTTTAAACAAATCGTATTTATTTAAACAATTGCAAACTAGTTAATTAATGACAAACAATGCCAACAATCTAATTATAATTTCTGATAAAAAAAGACAAATATGTCTGTAACATTGGATATTTTTGTAAACAAATGGTATTTGTTTATACAATTGCAAATTACCAAAAAATGCCAATATTCTAATAATAATTTCTTTTAAAAAATAGAAAATATGTCCGCAACATTGCATATATATATATTTCTTTAAACAAATGGTAGTTGTTTAAACAATTGCTAATTAGTTAATAAATGACAATAAACAGTAATTTAATAACTTCTGCAAAAAAATGGAAAAATATGTTCGTAACATCGTACATTTTTATTTAAACAAATGCTAATTGCTTAAACAATTTCAAATTAGTTAATAAATGACAAAAAAACTGTCAATAATCGTATAATAATCACTTCTGCCAAAAATAATAATACGTATAATAATAATACTAATAAACTTTTGTCTCATATTTAGGGTACTATGGGGAGGGTGGGGGGGGTTGGTGAACAAAAAAATAGTGGTTGTGGATTTGTTCCTTGGGGAGCTCTGAACAATTTCTGATAATCTCACACAACTTTTTTTCTAAATCCGAAACGTGAAAAAAAATGGAAAAAAAGATGCATTTTTGCAATGTGTTTTAAATGGGAAATTTGAGGTGCTCGATGGCACGTGTTAACGTTAACAGATTTATCTCAAATTCAAAGGGAATTTTTTTTTCTGGAAAGGGAACAGATTGGGGGATCGTTGCCCTCTAGCTAAAAGTCCGTTTTTTGGACCACCGTAATGGCTATATAATGTTCCCCTACCATTAAGAAAGTTAAAAAGTTCTACCAAAATCACAACATTTCAGAAAAATATGGAGTTGTAAAAAATTGATGATGTCATAAGTGAGATACAACTGAAGGTCGGAAATTGGAATTTATAGGAATTCCCAAACAGCAGAAACTGACAATTTATGTTTTTTGAGGATTATTTCATATAGCAAATCTAATAAAATGTTTAAGCTAAATGATTTTTATGGATGATCTTTATTTAACAACACTTGATTTATAAATTTCAACATCAAGTAGATTTGTTTTAAATAATTAATTTTTCAATGATGACTCATTCTTATCAAGTATTTTTTTAAGTATCGGTATGAAAAGTTTGCATCATAGTACGTTAAACTAAAACATTGTAGTCTCAAAACTACCACAGTGGTCTCAAATTTTGAAGAGCAAAATACAACATAGGTTAATGCCTTTTGTGAATGTTTATGGAATGTTTCTAATGGAAGGAAGTCATCTATCATTTGTTTCAACATCAAATCTAACCAAAATATTATTATTATTATTACCTGTAATTGCGTAATCTGAAATGTAACTTTAACAGGACAAATCTCCCAACTCTCATTTTCCAAGAAAATCTTCAACTCGTCTAACCTCTGTATATGATAATTCTTAAAATAATTAACGCTCTGTTTCCTTATCGACTCGTGAAGATCCTCCGATTTGCTGCCGCAGAATTCCTCTCCGACGTTGATTAACCTAAAATTTGAGGTTAGAATCTGCATTAATCGTCGTAACAACGCACCTGTGCACGATTCCTAAAACTTGTACGAACTGGTCGAACTTGTACGACGCCAGGTCGCTATTTAATAGCAAATTCGAGATTTTATTCTGGATGTCCTGCCAAATTTTCACTAGGTTATGTTCGAGTTTCTGCTTGATGTATTGTTTGTTGAAATTGTCCTCGATATCCTTCGGTTTTTCGTCCTCGTCTTGTCTGTTGTGCCATTTTGCGAGTTGGTGATAGCTTAGGACGATTTTAAATAGGGCTTTGCATAGATCTAGGAGGCATGGAATGAAAGATTCGGAATCAACGGACTGAAATCAATAAAGAATAAATGTTTACGATGATTATTTTTTGTGAAATCAAAGACGTAGTCGAGAAAAATTAGATTAAAACGTAGTGTTTACTTTGGAAAAATTACAGCGTAAACTACTTGGAATGAAACCTTTTCAAGTCTTATTCTATGTCTTAAATATTAAAGTCCACTTAATGAGAAGTTGTGCTTCCTCCTCAAAGTTCATAAAAACTAATATTTGTGCAGAAGTGTATAACATATTCAAAAAGCTTTAAAGATTCAAAAATGTTACTCTAGACAAGATAACTTACAACTATATGTTACTTAAAAATAAAATAACTAAACTTTATTTCCCCTTTTTTAACTTAGAATTTGTTACACTTAATTTTCACGTATAGTTATAAATTACCGTCCG